>MU628234.1:0-179464 GCA_025688815.1 Aspergillus carlsbadensis
ACTCGCGAGCCAAGAGAATTTTTTCCCAAGGGGTTTTTAACGTTCGCGAAAGGTTTTTTAAGGGTTACAAGCAGGTCTTGAGGGACCAAGACCTTGAGAGGGGGGGGCAACTGTAAGACCCTCACCATATATATATAGAGGATAGTTAGAACTTCACGGACTGAGTCAGCCAGGGGCTGACTCAGCACATGGAAGGATATCCTCCCTTCGCGAAGGCAGAGACTTCGCAACTCAGCGTTAATCTATAATACCAACCTGACTATTGATTCACGCATGGATTCTATTATTAATATTGTTTATTAAGTGCCTTTATACCCTTTCACACTTATCACAACCCCTTCAGGCCTCAGGTCCTTATATCTATTATCTTATTAATATATAGTAAAGGATATTAATTTTTAGGTATAATTATATTTAAGCCCCTATAATCTATATAGAGCTATAAAGATTTATTAGGCTTCTAAATAAAAAGTATAAGGGCTCTAGTAGGACTAGTTAATTAATATATCTAGCTATAAGTAAGTATTTTAAGATACTCATGCAAGACCTTTAACTTATATTATAATAGGCTATAAAGCAGGCTATATAATAGGCTCTTGCTAGACTCTAGTAGGATCTTATAGGATGTTTTATTATTTAGTAAGGTAGCCACCTTACCTTTTAAGAATACTTACTCCTACTACTAATATTAAATTAGGAGCTCTAGCATGCCAACCTTAGACTCTAGTTAGTATATTACTATTATTATAAGCATGTTATATAAATACTTAATAAAATATTTAGGTTTTTTTAATAATAATCTTAGGAATCCCCTATTAATATTAGTAGGTGCTAGCTAAGATAACCATATTAGGGTCTACTTAGCCTAGCTATTATTATCCTAAAATAGCCTAATAGTTATTATTAGAAAGGTTAATAATATAATATTTTATATTAAAGGATTAGGTCTTATTTTCCTAATTAAAGATTTTAAATATTACCTTAAGGCTACTATAGTAAGCTACTAGGGATCTATTAGTATAGTAAATATATACTAGGGGCTATATCTAGTTCCTTATTATAAAAATCTATTATTATATAAGGTGTTAAAAGGAAATAAAATTATTATCTACCCTAGTATTAAGTAGTAGTTTAATAGGGTATTTTACCCTATTTATAAGTAAATTAATAGTTCTAAGAACTAGCGAGGTGCTAGAATCCTTTAATTTATATAGGATTATAAGCTTTAAGGTAAATAACCCCTATTCCTCCTAGAATATAGCTTTTATAGGTAGGTTACTTTAGGGTTAAAAAGTGCTTAAAATCCCTTACTAAGAGCTATAAGGCTATAATAA
This sequence comes from Aspergillus carlsbadensis, assembly GCA_025688815.1. NCBI lineage: Eukaryota > Fungi > Ascomycota > Eurotiomycetes > Eurotiales > Aspergillaceae > Aspergillus > Aspergillus carlsbadensis. The sequence continues at coordinate 1,335 of MU628234.1, forward strand.
GTTTTTTACCTTTAGGTACTTACTAGTAAAGTAACTAATCTTATTATAATTAAAGTAATATTTCTTCTTTTCTTACTTATTTTTTAGCTAATTATAATATTTAGGGAACCTTTTATTCCCTTTTTAGGTTTTATTTATACTTAGGTTTAATAACTTCTTTTACCTAGAATAATAAGTAGCCTTAGGTTTATTATTACTCTTTTACTTATATTTATTTAACCTAGTATTATATTAGGAGCTAGTTAGAACTATAATAGTCTTTATATATAGTAGCTAGCACCTAGAATAGATTTTTTTATAATTAAAAATAGATTAGTAGTATATAGCTACCTTAATTATATTAGTAATTAAAGAAAACTTATTAGTTATTCTTATAAGTTCCTTTTATAGGTTATTATTAAGTATTTTAATAAAGAGCTAGATATAAAATATAGGTTTTTTAAGAAATTCCTAAATTTTAAAATATTATATACCCTAGTTATATACCTATTAGCTTCCCTATTACTTATTTAGTATATAAAAAGTAGCCTATTATATTTAGTCTACTTTAGGATTAGCCTAGGTCTTAAGATATTATTTAAGCTCTTCCTAAGTTAGCTCTAGGTTAGTAGGATTATAGTAGTCCATATAAATATGCTAAGTAAGCTTAATTTTATAATTATACTAGCTAATACTATAAAGCGCCTAAGACTCTTCTATGTTATATTTTTATAAGTAATAAGCATGCTAATCCTTGGTATTAGTAGTCTATATATACTATTTACTAAGGTTTTTACTATAGTAGATAGGAATCTCTTCTAGTTTTAGCCTATGGTTAGGCTGGTTAAGATGCTTACTAAGTATTTAAAGGTTATTAGTAAGCTACTAAAAAATCTAGCCTATTAAAATATCTTTTAATAAGGGTATTATAGTCCCCTATTAGTTATAAAGTAGTAGTAAGATCCTTCTCCTAGGTATAGGAGTTTAATTAAAGCTATTATTATTAGGATTAGATCTTTTTTTAAGGGCTTCTACTACTCTAGCCTATTACTTAGGTATAGGGGATCCTAGAGGGGTGTTATAAGTAGGCTACTTATCTTATATAATAGTAAATAGTCCTAAAAGGATTTTTATAGGCTTTAATAAGGGGGGGTTTACCCTTACTTAGGCTAGCTAGAAGTTTAGAATAACTATTTAAATCTAAGGGCCCTTTAGTAAGTAGCTACTAGTAGGACTACTAGTTAGAATAGCTTAAGAACTAGAATAAGTACTAACTATTCTAGTGGTTACTAGGTTAGGGAGTAATTTAAACTATAAGTACTAAAATTAGATTAAAGTTAGGTATTAGTTAGTTATTACTTAAAGCTAGGTCCTAGCAAGTAATAAAATAATAAAATATAATAATTATATAAAATAAAAAAGAAAAGCTATATTTAATTAAATTTAAAAATAAATTAGTAAAAATTAGGAAGCTCAGTAATTCTTAAAGGCCTTATTTTTATAATAATACTAAGGGGTTAAGTTATAAAGGTAAGTAGTTATTAGTTACTTAGTAACTAAGTAAATCTAGCTTGGTTCCTATTTAGGGGAATTTAATGCACTACTTAGTGCCTAAGGCTATAACTAGGTTTAGGAACTAAGTGGTTCTACCTTGGTTCCCTTATAAAGATGCCTGAGGCTCCTACTGTGACAGATAATATTTTTATTATATTAGACCTTCTTAAGGAGAAGAAGCCAGCCTTTAATATTATAATCTTAGGCCTTGCCTTAGCTAGTATCCTTGTTAGGGCTGATTTAGAAGCCCTACAGTCTTTAACAAGACTTCTAGGGAATATGCTTATTTAGTGCTTGGTTGTGTTTTTAAGAGGCCTAGGGCCACTAATTACTAGAAATATTAACTTTCACTTTTCGCATGCCCTTTAACATTACGCTTGATGGGCTTGCTGTCCATCAATGTGGGCAAACAAACACCACAACATGGCCGTGGACAGTCAGAAGCGGCCGGGGTGGGTGGGATGGACGAATGGCAATTAGAGCGAATTATTGTGATTGAGCAGGTGGGGAGTACGTGAAGTGTTTGCGAAATAACATATGTACATGACTAGTATATATGGAGATTATTCTTTCCCAAAGGTTCATGCTCGCGACCGTTAATCGCAGTATAAATAAATGCCCAGTCCTCTGCGTCATTCCGTCCGGGGTTCCCGCAGTCGCCTGAGCGCCTCCCATCGAGAAAATAGCCTTGCTCGCCTCCATTCTTAGGCTTGCCCATATCTCTGAAATGTCAAGTGCCACGTGGCGCCGTCTCCTAATATACAATGTAACTATAGCAGTTTCTCACTTTGTTTCCCATACAAGCCAGTAGGAAGTAATAGATGCTATATTCCCTTTAAATGTACTACTCTTGCTTGCATTCTTAGTTCGCCTGCCTCCTAATAGGCTGTAAGACCCTTCTGCAGCCATTATAAGGGCAGACGTGATCTTGATGCGGCCGATCCAAGTCTAACATTATATATAGAATTAGTAGAATTGCTTGGAGTCGCCGCTAGTGCTGTATATACTAGGCACGGATCTTGCCATGTTTAATAGCTGCATTGCGGATGAACCAGGCAGCCTGGAGCAGTGACTGCCAGGGGACGGTCTTGCTGATATACCAGATGCTACCCTGCATACGCCACCATCGGCAGGGATTACATTGAAGGACCCTTCAGACTATAAAGGGTGACACGGCTATTGAACAGACACTTCGAGCCCCGTTGGGTCCCGGGTCCGCCTCCTGGGGAAGTGTCAAGAAGGGCAGTCCCCACAAACCAACAGGCTCCGACACCGGGAACGCCTAGAGAGACGCCGACAGGTTGCGTTGAAATCAAGTCCAACATGGGGCAGAGCAAGCACGCGACTGCACATATGAAACAGAAGCTGCACCTGCTGCTGATGGCCACTACGCCAGTTATACTCGTAACTGGCCCCAGTGACAGGCCCCTTGTGTGAGTGCGGGGTCACCCCGAGCCAATCGCCTGGATGGCTCCGTTAGCAGGAGGTATCAGATTTGTCGGTATAGCGTCTATTCATGTTCCATATTTAAGCAGCCATCTATCGTGAAGTGACAGAATTCAAAGTTATAACCTGACAGGAACAGACAACCTCCTTCCAGGTTGTTGATTGCGAAGCGACCGAGAACGTGCTGCGATATTTACACGTTGCATAACTTCCCGACACCATGATGGGAGAACTCGAGCTCCACAATGCCTGCACGAGAGAGAATCAACAGCACGGACGAGATGCACACAAGCCACCGGACCCGGTATTCCTGAGGAATGACCGAAACATCTACGAATATGCTTCTTGCGGCCCGAGCAATGTCCAATCCCCGAGGCCGGGTGTCGGCAGCGTAGCCGCATCGAGGAGACCCTGTGCCCAGAGGGACAGCTCCTCCAGGAATAGCCGAGGTAGTTCGTTTAATAAGCGTTCTCAGGTGACAATCGATGCTGTTCGAGATTCCATATATCGTCTACTCGAATCCAAACCGCCTGTCTTGGCTATACCAGGCGTCAAGCAACCTGGAATCTTTCGACAATCCCCATCATGAGGAATTGTTTTGCTTGGCAACGCGGCTTAACGACGGCCGTCGCTAGACCTGCTATCACCCTGGTCAGGCTACGAGTAAAAGGTAGTGTGTTCGCCAGACCAGCGATCCGGCTGTCCTCTACAACTAGCTCGGGCGGACCAGGGACTGTCTCCAAGGGCCCATTACATGGCTTGCGGATACTAGACCTCTCCCGTGTCCTTGCGGTGGGTTTCCTCCAGTCCAGAAATGTTCGTATGAACAGGAGTGACGGGTGACAGCTGGACAGGCCCCATTCTGTACTCAGATCCTCGCAGATTACGGGGCGGATGTGATCAAAGTCGAGGAAACAAAGAAAGGGGTAGGATCATTCCATTCCTTCATCAACCAGGCGCATCAATCTGATGTTCCCCAACAGGACGATACGCGGCAATGGAGAATGAGAGGCGAGGATCAAGCCTGGAAACAGGAGGCCGGCCCAATCTCCAACTACTTCGCCGCGGTGAACCGCAACAAGAGATCGGTGACGCTCGACCTGAAGCACGAGAATGGAAAAGACATCTTTCTGAAATTAGCCCGCCAGGCCGATGTGCTGTACGTATCGACACTCACTCCCCTCTCCTTCAGCGGAGACTATCTCACCGGCCCAGCGTCGAGAATTTCCGCCCGGGGACGATGGATCGACTGTCCCTCGGCTACGAGCGCCTGCAACAGCTCAACCCGCGGTTGATATACGCGAGCATCTCAGGTGACCTCTCCCAGTTCTCGTACACGAGTGATAAACTGACCGGATGTGCTGGTGGCCAGGCTACGGAACGACAGGCCCATACAGCGAGCGAGGCGGGTACGATCCAATCGCAGGGGCAGAGGCCGGCCTGCTACACATCACCGGGGAACGCAACGGAGCACCCGTGCGACCTGGTCTCGGGATGATCGATATGGCGACGGGGCTGTACCTCCATGGAGCGATCCTTGCCGCATTACGGGCGCGCGACCAAATCGGGCGCGGCCAGCGCGTTGATTGCTCCCTCTTTGAAACCCAGATCAGCATGCTCACTAACGTGGGGCTTTCGTGGTTGAACCTAGGCATCGAGGCCGAGCGTTGGGGCTGCCAACACCCCAGCATTTGTCCATATGACGCGTTCCAAACGAAAGACCTGTATCTGGTTTGCGGTGCGACTAATGACGCACAGTTTGCGCGGCTGTGCACGCTGCTTGGGCTGGACTGGATGGTGACTGATGAACGCTTCGCGACGAATCCAAAACGCGTGGAGAATCGTAATACTCTAACCCCAGTTTTTAATGAGATCTTTAGTACAAAGTCTACTGATGAATGGATTGCCATCTTCGAGGGCAAGGGTCTTCCATTTGCGCCGATCAACAACATGCAGCGGGCCTTTGAGCATCCGCAGGCTCGAGCAGCGAAGATGGTTGCACAAGTGCCGATGGAGGCAGCAAGCAAAGGGGAAATCAATTTGATTGGTAAGGACACTGCGCCATTGCCCCCGTAAATCAATACTAGGTGGCTTACCGTCTGTCTAGGACCGGCGGTCAAGTTCAGCGACACCAAAGCGAGCATCCGGAGTGAGCCCCCACAGCTGGGACAACACACGAGCGAGGTACTGCATGAGATGGGATTGACCGCCGATCAGGTGAAATGGCTGAGACGGAAAGGGGGAATCTAGTCGGTATCGGGCAAATCACAAGATATCAGGGCAACGCAGAGAGTGTGTCTCCCTATCGGAGAATGTAGCCGGTTGAGCTTGTTGAGCCGAGCAGAGCCGCGGCTATAGACCGTAACTTGATTTCCCCGTAAAGAGCCTTTCATTCCCCAGTAGTTACCCCAGATCCAATCAAGATATCCCCAGACACACTCCATCTTTATTCCCCAGCATCTAGAATGCCCGACGCCGCTGCAGATTCGGCTGCGAAGAGAAGCGCCCCTGAGACAGAAGATGACCGTGTACCCAAGCGACGAGCCGCGCGAGCCTGTGTCTACTGCCGCACGCGCAAGGTACGGTGCGATGTCCTCAGTGGTGGACGACCCTGCACAAACTGCAAGCTGGATGGGCTGGAATGCCAGCTAGCGCACTCTGTTCGGTCTAGACGATTCGCTGGTCCACGCAGTCCGGCGAGGCCGCTTCATCCTGACCCGCTCTCTGTGGCCCATGCCGAGCACCGTACATCGCCCGAGCAGTTTCCTGTTTCGTTGACGTTTGAAGGTGGGCGGAATGGCCTATGCCCCAGTGGTCGTGGTGCCTCTAGACACTAATTGCTCTTGCAGAACCCTTGGATTTGTCCCGTGAAAACGACGATGAGAACCTGGGACACAGTCCGTCGCTGCGAAGCCCGGACAATCTATCCTCGCACCCCTCAACAGCGCAGCCGCAGCCCCACGGCCTTCCACGATATATCAGATCCCTGCCACCGCGTATCAGCGGCTACGACGTCGAGTACCTAGCGAGGAAAGACGCATTGACCATCCCTGACGACAGCCTCCGCGATGAGCTGCTTAAGCATTACATCAAGATCGTCCACCCGCTGATGCCGATTCTCGAGCTGAACGACTTCATCACGCCAATTCTCCGAGATGACGGCATTCACCAAGTGAGCTTACTGCTGTTTCAGGCTGTCATGTTTGTCGGTGTAAGCTTTGTGGACTTTGAAATGCTCCGGCTGCACGGCTACACGTCCAGAAAATCAGCGCGAAAGCATTTCTTCCGCCGCGTGCATCTGCTTTACGGATTGGACTGCGAACCGGACCGAATTGCGCTCGTCCAGGCCCTCCTCCTCATGACCTACTGGTACGACACACCCGAAGACGAGAAGGACACGTGGTACTGGATGGGGCTGGCATTCTCCCTTGCCCAGGTCATCGGCCTGCACCGCGATCCAGAGCACCTCCGCCTTAGCCCAAAGGCCAAACACCACCGCAAACGGCTGTGGTGGTCCTGCCTCATGCGCGACCGGTTGCTTGCCCTGGGTATTCGACGGCCTGCTCGAATCCGACCGGACGACTTTGATGTTCCCATGCTGACGCTTGACGACCTCGAGCCGGGCCCAGTTTCGGATGAGCTGGTAGCTTTAGTTGGGGCCTGGGAATCGCCCGGAGACGCGGATGCGCGCCAGGCGATGGCTACACTGTGTATTGAACTCGCCCGACTATGTCTGTGCGTCGGGCACATCCTGCTTTCCCAGTACTCCGTCCTGGAGAGCCCGCCCCTTGGGACTGGGCCCAGAGGCACAGCGATGGTCTTCCCGCGCAAGACTCCGGAGCAGGTTCAAGAGTTGTCCAACTGCGACACGGAACTGGACCGCTGGTTCGTGGACCTGGCCCCGTGCTGCCGGTACACACCGCAGTATCTCGACACGCAGGAACCGATCGGGATGTTGAATGGGCTGGTCACTCTGCATCGCACCTCACTGTACATGATCTACCTAATGGCACTGGGCGCTCTGCATCGGCCACAGGTGTTTTCCACAACCTCGATACTCGCGCAGAGCCCTGAGGGGCGAGACATGTCCCGAGAAAAGGTCACCGCCGCCGCAGTGGCCGTCACCCAGCTGGCATACGATATCCAGCTGCGAGACCACCTGCGCTACCTGTCCACAAGCAGCATCCCCGCGTTCACGTCGGCTGCGTTGATCCACCTCCTCGATATTCGCTCGACACGCGAGGAAACTCGCAACATCAGCATCGGCCGTTTCTGTCAGTGCATGCAGATGCTCTCGCAGCTGCAGGAGATGTATGCGTCCGCGGACTACGCCGTCTACTTCCTAGAGACGGTCATCCAGCAGACAAAGGTGCAATTTCCCATGTTCTGGGGCCTGAGAGGACTCGGCCGGTCGAGTCAACCACGCCGCCCATCTGACCGGGTGAGAGACATTACCTATCCCACTCCATCGAGCTCTGGTCATCGACGAGGCGTAGCGGAGGAGTCTCCAAGTGTGACATATGGAGCGCTCAATAACGAGTTTACACATCCATCGGGGGCATCTGCGGCGCAGCCAGTGGGGGTGATGGGCTTTCAGTATGATGGAGACGACGTGTCGCAAAATGGACTGGCGGAGGACGTGACTCGGCACAACAACTGGAACGAAATGGACAGTCTACTGTGTGCCCTGGTGAACTTTGAGACAGACCCCAACTTTTCTATTTGACCGGCTGGCGACTATTCATGAATGCAATGCAAAAGCCTGTAAAATCGAAATCGATTCTGTAGAGCAGTAGTAAACTAGTTTCCCTTCTTATCAGTCCAGAACGCCACCCAATCAATATTCTTGTTCTTCTTCTGGAACTGCTGGATTCCATGCTCGCCCTCCGAGCCCGGCACCATCATATGATGAAACACACGCTCGATGTATTCGTCCTGTTCTGCTCCCCCGGCGTTCCGCCACGCCAGTCTAGTCAGTTCCTTGCAAGTCGCAGCAGACTGCGGTGCTGCACGCATAAGCTGGTCCAGATACTCCTCTAGCAACCCCTCGACATCTTCCGACACACCGTGTACAGCCCCAATCCGCTGCAGTTCGCTGGAATCCACTTCCCTGCCCGTGAGCATCGCCTCTCGGAAGAACGAAATCCCCCACTCGCGAGCCATATACCTGGAGATGATCGCCGGCGCAACGCCAATCTTGACCTCGGATAGCGTCCACCGAGCCGTGGTTGAGGCCAGGCGGACGTCACACGCAAAGCCCAGCCCAACCCCACCTCCATAACACGGGCCATTAATAATTGCAATGGTCGTCTGCGGGCTGTTGTCAATTGCCGTGAAGAGATTGTTGATCTTCGCGTGGTACCCGTGCTCCTTGTCCGTGTCCGTTGTCATCGTGCTGCCGCTGAGGTCCATTCCCGTGGAGAAGAATTTGCCCTCGGCTGCGAGGACGATGTGGAAGACGGACATGTCCCCAGCGAGCGAGGTGAATAGCTGCGTGAGCCCATCCAGCATCGGCACCGTGAGCGTATTGCCGTGTCGTGGTCTAGTCAATGTGATCTTGACGACTGGCCCTGCGCGGGTCACACGGTAGTCTGGGGTTTCTTCAACAACACTCCACTGCCTCTTCGTCGGAACCTTGGTTGCGGCCTTCGCTGGCTGTGGTCCCCCCTTGGTATCCGCAGGAGACGTGGAATCCTGCTTCGCCAGCAGCGCAGCCCCCGCCCGGCTCCCGTAGGGGATGCCTATCTCGCGCGAGATCCACGCGCCGACTCGACTCAGCTTGTTGAGATCCACACCCGTCGAGATGCCCGAGTTCTCCAGGGTATAGATCACGTCCTCACTGGCCACGTTCCCCTTGGCCCCTTTTGCATACGGACACCCGCCCAGCCCCGCAACCGCCGTGTCAAAGGTGCGCAGCCCCATCGCATACGCCGCAACAACATTCGCAACCCCCTGCCCATAGGTATCGTGGAAATGTCCAGAGATCCGCGTAGCCGGTACATCCGCAAGGACGCGATCCAACAGCCTCTGCGTCATGGCCGATGTCCCCACGCCGAGGGTATCACCAAGCCCGACCTCATAGCAGCCCATATCGATAAACTCTTTCGCGACGCGCAAGACAGCACCCGGGTCGGTAGCGCCTGAGTAGGGATCCGAGAAAATACACGAGATGACGCCGCGCGCACGAATTCCCCGCTGCTTGGCCGCCTCGACGACCCTGCGCGCACCGAGGAGCGCCTCGCGCACAGAGCAGTTCTGGTTCGCGTGGCTAAACGCCTCGGTCGCGGATGCGAACACAACGACCTCGGCTGCGCCGCCGGCATCCATCGCGAAGTCGAAGCCCTTCATGTTGGGCGCGAGGACGGAGAATTCGACCGCGCTCCCGCTGCTGCTAGTTGCCAGCCCGGGGGCCACGTGCTTCATGACTGCCGCGCCGTCAGCGAGTTGGGGCACCCATTTCGGGGAGACGAAGGATGTGGCTTCAATTTGGCGGAGGCCGGTCTCTGCGAGGCGGCGGATGAGATCGATCTTTGTTTGGGTTGGGATGGTGGTTTGGATATTTTGGAGGCCGTCGCGGGGCGCGACTTCGCGGATGCGGACGGGGTCACTGGGCACGGCGGTTGAGAGGGCGCGGTGGTGGACGGATAACTGCGCCCCACGGACAGGTATACGCAGACTAGAAGTGACGGACCTTTTGCGGCGTAGCATTGCTTCTGCCGTATGGCTACGTAGTCTCGCGATGGGGGGATTCATGCTGTCTGGCAGAGTTCACGGTGGTGAGCCTGGTTGGGCCCCAAGCGTTAAGACTTGAGTGGCGCAGGGGTTATAGCTTGGGATACGGTCTCTGCCAGCTTCGGCTCCCTACACCCGCTCTATTAAGACAGCTAGTTCAGGCCATTCCCCAGCATGGGTGCTTAACCGAGGGCCGAGGGCCAGTAAGTATGTGGCTTTGGTTCGTTACGCCTAACAGCTGGGGAGGACTTTATTCGGCCCAGGGGTCAATAACGTGGTACATATGGTCAGATCTACATATCGCTGCCCCGAGCTACTATCTACTGTCTTTCCCACCGAGACGCAACGCCTGCGAGATTGAATCGGCGATAATCAGAGTAATGATTCTGTCGAGCACAGCGTCAGCAGTTTCCACGGGCACACATTAGAGGTCTCGGGATCAGGGCACTCACGCATGAGGCGCAATGCGCAGATAGTACGGCCCAAAACCAGTATAAAACGCCCGCACCCCCTCAGCCCGCGCGACCTGGACGAAACAATCTCGCATCCCCTTGTACGGCGCCGACCCATCCGCCAGCCGCGTCTGTCGCTGCAATCGCGTCTTGGTAAAATCAAACGGCAAGCTGAGCATCGCAGCCGCCGTGCCCGCGATCCCCGAGGCAACTATCGTCTGGCTCCGCTGCGAGAACGAAGTACGCTTCGCGAGCTGATGCTTCGCCTCGGAGAAGAACGTAAGCTGCCCGAAATTCGTCGACATGGCCCGCACGACCGTCGGCGTCGTTCCGCTCCATAGAGTCCGTACCCCCTCGCTGCGCACGATGCGCACCACGGCGTCAACTACGGATCTGTACCGCGCGCGCTGCTCCCGCGGTCTCATCCCGTCGCTCTGCATGCGGATGAGCGCGACCTCTGCAGGGTTCCCAATCAGGGCACCGAGCGCACCCGCAGCGATCCCCGCGGCCGCGCGGTCGAAGAACGTGTAGCTGCGCCCCTGGCGGCTTGCGTGGCGTTTCATGCCGTTTTCGAATGTCCCAAAGAACCCCAGTCGGCTTGTCCCGTACATTACCTGGCGTAGGAGGCCCGCGCTCAGGCCCTCGTAGAGGTCGACAAAGCGCCCGCGGGCGACGATGTCGCGGGCAACAGCCACCGGGGATGGTCTGCGTGCGGCTGGCCCGGCCATTGTGGTGAGCTGGAGGCGCACTTTGACCGTGTCGATGGGATGGATGCAGACTGTTGCTGCCATTCCGGAGACTCCGCCGATGACGAAGGGCAGGAGTGTTTGGGTGATGCGGTTTTCGGGTCGGGACGCGGGCGCCGCCATTGAAGCGGGATTGTGGAGTTGTGCCATGGGTCCTGTCCTGTCCGTAGCTGCGTCACTGGAGGGCGTCTAATGCTCAGTCGTTCGTTCTATGGGCGCGAGATTCTAGTATCAACCAGGGCTTTTGAGGACCAGCGAAGCCTACGTAGCAACCTACCCCATGTCATCATATCTCGTGAGTGGATGTGTCCAGTTGTGCACCCTCCTCCCGGGTATCCAACCCGGGCTGTCTGGACCGAAAGTCGAGGCAAGCGCCGGGGCCGCCAGGTGTGCATGCCGTACGTAACCTTGGATTAGGTGGGAGAGCCGATTACCCGCGGCAAACTTGGACGTCCCTCTGGTGGATTGCTTGGACATTGGACCCAACGAGGAGGACGCTTGCCTCCAAGCTTGTATGTTATGTATCCCTGGCTAATTTCCGGGCTATGTTATAGGGCATCTTCATTCAAATTAAACGACCTTTTGGACTCAGCCGTGGAACTCACCTAACCCACCCCAACTTGCCCTTCGTATCGCCTTACAATGCGCACCGCTCCGGTGTGGAATCTCGCGCTACGCGCATCCCGGCGCCCCGTGGCCGTTCACCGTGCTTCAATTTTAGGGCCCCCAACACGCGCCGTCCACGCGCAGGCAACCGAATACCTGCCCTCGCACCAGCCAGACTGGACGGACTCGCAACGAACCGTCCGCGAAGCAATCGCCAAAATCTGCTCGCGGTACAGCGACGAATACTGGCTGGAGAAGGACAACCGGCACGAGTTCCCGCACGACCTGCACGGGGACCTCGCCCGCGACGGCTGGCTGGGGATCTGCCTCCCCGAGCGCTACGGGGGCGCGGGGCTCGGGATTTCCGAGGCCGCGGTCATGGTGCAGACGATTTCCGAGTCCGGGGCTGGAATGGCGGGGGCGTCGTCGGTGCATATGAATATCTTTGGGCTCGAGCCCGTGGTGAAATTCGGGGATGAGGGGCAGAGGGCGCGCATGCTTGCGCCGTTGCTGAGGGGCGAGGACCGCGCGTGCTTTGGGGTTACGGAGCCCGATGCGGGCCTGGATACACTGAAGCTGCAGTCGCTTGCCAAGCGCGATGGGGATGGGTATGTCCTGAGTGGATCGAAGATTTGGACATCCACTGCCCAGATTGCGAATAAGATTCTGATTCTCGTGCGGACTACGCCCCTCGAAGAGGTCTCCAAGCCGACGCAGGGGCTTACACTGTTCTACACGGATCTCGACCGGAGTAAGGTTGAGGTGACGGAGATCCCGAAACTCGGTCGTGCAGCAGTTGATTCCAATGTGATCTTCTTCGAAGGGTGGAAGGTGCCGGTAGAAGACCGCATCGGCGAAGAAGGCAATGGCTTCAAGCAGATCATGCACGGGATGAACGCCGAGCGCGTGCTGGTGGCAGCCGAGGCGTTGGGACTGGGCTATGCGGCCCTCCGACGCGCCTGCCTCTACGCCAAAGACCGCGTCGTGTTCGGCCGGCCAATCGGCCAGAATCAGGGGATCCAGCACCCGCTCGCAGAATCCTGGATGAAGCTGGAAAGCGCCAGACTCATGGTGTACCTCGCGGGGAGGATGTACGACCAGGGCCTGGAGTCGGGCGAGTACGCGAATGCCGCCAAGTATCTTGCTGCGGAGGCTGCGTTTGAGGCCTGTGAGCGCGCAGTGCTGACCCATGGCGGAATGGGTTACGCAAAGGAATACCACGTCGAGCGATACCTGCGAGAGGCGATGCTGCCGCGCATTGCTCCGGTCAGCCGGGAGCTCATCTTCAACTACATTGGCGAGAGGGTTTTGGGATTGCCCAAGAGCTACTAAGGGTAACTGTGTATCTACTACATGTTGCGATCTAGTCAGAGCAGAATTGAGACATCTTCTCCTGCTGCATTCCGGGTCAAAGACTAGAATCAAGGAGATTACCGAGCGTAGCCGAGGGTATTGACGGCAAATTGCAAAATCGTTATCTGGTCATGGTTCTCAAAACCCATATCTTAAGTTTTATGAACATTCTCCGCTTTCGACTGCGCTGATATCCCTTCAGCCTGCCCCAATAGGCATCGACTATCAACATGCACCCAAGCGTCACCAGCATGCTCCGCGCCACCTCCTTCCGAGGGACGCGCCTCGCCACGCGCAAGTACCACACGATGAAAGCCCTTGTAGTCAACGGCCTAGACATGACGGTCGACCGCAACCGGCGCCGCCCTGCACTCCGCGACGACTCTCTCCTCGTCCGCCCCGTGGCAATAGCCCTCAACCCAACGGACTGGAAATCCGTCTCGTATGGACGGGCGCGGGACGGGTGCATTGTTGGATGCGACTATGCAGGCGTCGTGAAAGCAGTGGGTAAGTCCGTCACAAAAAACTGGAAACCTGGCGATCGGGTGTTTGGCTGCGGCCACGGGGCGAATCTCATGGACCCCGATGACGGCGTCTTTGCTGAGTATGCAGTTGTCAGAGGGGACTTGCAGATGCGGGTTCCTCAGCACTGGAGCTATGAGCGCGCGACCACTGTACCCCTTGGGCTTATTACCGTGGGCCAGGGGCTCTTTCAGAAGTCGCTACAGCTGGAGTTGCCGTCGGCTGATGCGGTTGCGGGCGACAGGAAATGCCCCGTCTTGATCTACGGGGGGACCACGGCGACGGGGACGCTCGCCATCCAACTTGCGAAGCTGTGAGTCGACTTTTGATCTTGAGCAGCGGAACGCTAACAGCCGGATCGTATTACTACAGAGCAGGATACACGGTCATCACCACGTGTCCCGCCAAGGACGTCGAGCACGTCAAAGGCCTCGGCGCCGACCACGCCTTCGACTACACGCTCGCTGACGTAGGCGCCCAGATCCGCGAGAAGACCGCGAACCAGCTCAGACACGCGTGGGACACGATCAGCATCCCATCGTCCGCCCGCATCTGCGCGGATGCCCTCTCAACCTCGTCGGCGCTGGGCCTCCGCTACGGCAATCTGCTCCCGGTCAAGTGTCCGCGTGACGACGTGAGGAGCACCACGACGGTCATGTACACGGCGTTCGGTCGGGACTTCAAGTTCGGAGACCAGGATATGCCGGCTTCGCAGGAGGATTATGCGTTCGCGAAGATGTTCTATGAGCTCGGGGAGAAGCTTATAACCCATGTAAGGCTACTCGGTGGTGTGTCCCTGTCCGCTGAGCTAACAGCAGTGGTAGGGCAAGTTGAAGACGCACGCGGAAAAGGTCGGTGTCAACGGGCTGGAGGGTGCACTGGACGGATTCCAGTTGATGAAGGAGGGAAAGGTCCATGGGGAGAAGCTGGTCTACCGTATCGCTGATACTCCATGAACTTCATGAGCGGTTCCCTACCTTGGGCTGTATTGGAGGCCCGATAGTTACCTGGGGCGGCTTATTGCGATAGGACAATATTAATAAATAAATCTTACACTGGATTCAGTGACATAAAACAGGAGCTGGACGCTTCGACGCGCATTGTCCCAGGAATATATATTTTGTCCCAGGCGAAAACGATAGACATGGCATGGTACGGCAAAGGGACAATAAAATAATACCAACGGCACAGCAATGGGAGAATGACAGAATCAATTCAACCCATCATTCCTTTGCGGTTGATGGCTGTCGAAGGATTGTTTTGAATATTGATGATTGATGGGATTGTGCCAGTGGACAGCGCTCACCTCAGGCTGATTGATGGCCACTGATTGGCTGTCATTGGCCGCGGTTAAGATGAGATCGACGATGCGGACCAATAACAAGACGGGTCCGACCGAGAAATGGATGTTCACTCATTTGATCTGAGTGGGTCGGACTCGACTCGTCGGCGGTTCGGAAATTACGTGGGGCATGAACCTCAGGGCACGTGCCCCTCTCATCCCCCAGATCAGTGCCGGATCCCCCGAGCAGAGAGCGGGGGTGGCTTGTGCTGGTCTGGATGCAATCAGCGGTCCAGTATTACATCAGTCTCCTTATCGCAAGATTCAGTCTGCATTCTCACCACTTTTCCCCGCTTCCCTGCTCCCTGCGCCTTGCGAGGTGCTACATCCCCCCTGCGTTTTCCCCTCACACATGCGACAGCCCCTCCTCTGTTAGCCATCATAAACATACATCAGCGCATATTATTTCGTGTCCTTGGCCCGGTAGCAATGAGAAGCGCTCCGAGCGCCCCGCGACTGCGGGCCTCCCTCGCCTGCCAAAGTTGCCGCCGGCGCAAGGTCAAGGTTAGTACTTTGCTCCATGAAGGAACCACAGACACAGCCACAGGGCCACAGCATGACTCCTCTGCAGTGCGATGCGCAGACGACACCAGCGTCGCTGAAATGCACTCCCTGCCACCAATTGAACATCCCCTGCCTCGTCGATCGCCACGGGGACCGCCGCAAGTCC
Source organism: Aspergillus carlsbadensis (assembly GCA_025688815.1). Taxonomy (NCBI): domain Eukaryota; kingdom Fungi; phylum Ascomycota; class Eurotiomycetes; order Eurotiales; family Aspergillaceae; genus Aspergillus; species Aspergillus carlsbadensis. The sequence continues at coordinate 16,737 of MU628234.1, forward strand.
GGCTCGCGAAAACACGTCGAGACCCTGGAGCAGCGCATTCGGGGCCTCGAGAGCCTTCTTCGTCAGTCCCCTCAGCGCCCGTCGTGGGAGATGGACGGCAGTCCTGTTGATGTTCTCGCGTCACCGCCAGCGACTACGCTTTCGGACGCGTTTGCGGATCCATTAGCAGAGTAGGTAACATTGCATTCTTCAAACCTACACCCGTCTTGCTGCTGATACAGGTATAGCTTCCACAGTGCACCCTCCGTCTTCGACTTGGACAGCTTCCTGCCCGTTGCCGACGGGAACGCGACCACTTCCACCACCACATTCGGTCTCCAGCCCCAGCCCCAGCAACAGCAAATCCCCACCCCGGAAACATTGCTACTCGCCGAGTCGTGCCCTCCCAATAATAGCAAGAGTCCCAGCGACTGCCCCTGGGCTCTCGGACCAACCTCCCCCTCACATCTACGCCTGTCAGGTGCGCCGTTAAACCCCGCATACAGCAAGCCCGATGAGCTCGCGGACCTGGGAATAGCCGTGGATAAAAACTCCCCGCAAGTCCAAAACCGCCTGCTGCAGGTATTCTTCCAATATCAGACGCTGTGGGTCAGCGTGGTGGACCGGGCGCTGTTTGAGGAGCACAGGGAGACTGCGGGCGGCAAATCGGCGTCCATGTGGTATTCGCCGTTTCTCGAGACGGTTATGCTGGCCTGTGCGGCGCGGCTGAGTACTTCGAGCTCGATCCGGTCGCTGGCTGAGCAGTATTCTACGCAGGCCAAGGCGGCGCTTCTGGAGACGCTGGAGAGTCCGTCTGCGGCGGTCATGCAGGGTTACCTGCTGCTGAGCGAGTATGAGGTTACCCACGGGCGCGAGCGCGTAGGCTGGCAGCTATGTGGTAAGAGATCGATTCCGATCCAGTCTGTGCACGCGGATATGATATGATCACTGACTGAGCGATGCCCAGGAATGGCCTGTCGTCTACTATCGGATCTGGGACTACACGACAGTCTAGACCACGCGACAGGACAGGACGCGATAGCGACACGACGCGCCCGCATACAACTCGTCGGCGCATGCATCGCATTCGAAGGCCCCTGGTGCATGTACCTCGGCCGACCGAGTTCTTTACCGCGAACAATCATCCAGACAGCAGCCGCTTCCATCTGCGACGACCAGTACCGCGACCTCGTCTCACCCACCCTCGCCGCCTGGGTGAGTCTGTGTCACCCGATGGCTGAAGTCTGCGACATCCTCAACAGCTCTGGCGCCCTCGACGAGGACGGAAGAACCCGCCTAACCCAGCTAGACCTCGAACTTCGACGGTGGACACAGACCCTCCCTCCCGGCTTCCAGCTCAAGGCAGCCGGCCTCGGCGATCTGGAGCCAACCGCCTACGGTGTGCACACGCAGTGCTGCAAGGTGCGCATCCTGATAATGCAGGCACTCGGCGACGTGGAGGGTCAGGGGAAGCAGGCTGTCTACGAAGAATCAATACATATCATCCGGCTGCTCCTCACGTACCAGCAGGTTCATGGCGCGGAGCGGATCCCCTCGATCATGCTCGACAACGCGAACCTGGCGCTGGTGACGCTGATGCAGCAGTACGTTCAGCAACTGGACCTCAATGGTCGTCAGGCGGCGGACCTGCAGTGGATCCAGCTCGCGATTCGGAGCATGGTGCAAATGTATGTCCATTTCCCCGTCGTTGGTCGTATGGTGGACTCGTGGAGGGTCCTTGTTGAAGGAACGCCACTTGCGTCCTTGGTTCCAAGGGAAGGGCCGTCACACCCCCGTATTCACTCTCTGCAAACACCCGAGTATCTCCTGGGTGGAGCCAACATCACTGGCGCGTCCGAGCACCTTGTTGCCGGCCCTCCCAACCGCGCACCGCAGCCCTCGCGGCATGAAGAACAGGCTGCAACCTCAATGGGCGCGCTGGACGCGTTCCCAAGTGCCCATGGTACGCGGCATAAACCCCGCTGGCCGCTTCAGTGCCCGGAGGATCTCGCTGTGTCGTTACTTGCCTGGCCTCCCTCTCATTCGGAGGGCCTCTGCTGATCCCACCACGAGCGAGTATGGATTGTGCTGCCGTAGTTTATCCAGTTCTCCCCCATAAGGAGCCGGGCATATAGGAATTCCCCGGGATAGATCCGATAGGTCGCTGTGTGCTGACGCTGGAATGATGTCTGGCCTGTCGGTGCTACTGTACTTGTCGATCCGCCTCGGTGATGCGATCAAGCCTCGCTCTCAAGCTCCCGAGCAGGCCCGAGGATAGCAACTCATTGTATAGTTTGTTAAACTCAGCTGTCATGTACTATCCTGGTAGTTTCACTTAAATGCGCATGTCTGCCAAATGGCCAATGAATGCATTCTCTGCCGACGCAAACATCGCTCGGTCCTGTCTCACTGATATTACCCTCGGCAACAGCCTGGACCGGTCTATGCCGCCCTCGGCCCCTTCTGCAGCATACAGTTCACTACGTCCGTAGCCTCTGGAGTCCGTGCCTGTGGAGCGGTCTAGACCCAGTAGTCCTACAAGCTGGAGCTGGAGCTGTAGTTGGAGCTCTTTGGCAACGGTATGATAAGCTCCCAAGACCGATAGCCACGGCATCGCGGCGGAGCCCGACCTTGGAGGCCACACTCATCCACTTCGCGGGTGTATGAGGGCCAGTTGCAAAGTAGTTTCTCTCTGAATTGACATGCTTCTACCCTGACGCTTCAAGAAACATGGCCCTGCCTATACAGCGCATCTCATCGGGCGTCCCCGCGCCACGGTCTCCCCGCGCCACGGTCTCCCCGCCGGCGCGCTGGGCTCGCATGCCAGGAATGCTGCCGGCGAAAGGTGCGCTGCGACGTCGAGGAATCGCTGATGCCGTGCACGAACTGCAAGCTGGATGCCGTTCGGTGCGTTGTCCAGCCCTGCAAGCGGACGAGAGGCGCCCGTGAGCGTCGGATTCGCCAGGTGGTTTGTAAGTCCCAATGCGGTGTCGAAGGTATATCCAACGATTCCGCGCTGTGTCTTGACCGTTTAGGTGCCCAGCCCTTGCTCTCTCCATCTTTCAGCACCGGGCTGAGCTGGGAGCTTCCAGCCTGCTTTGGGTGTCCTCCGCCTCATCTGGATCACACCGACCTCGAGTACCTCAGGTCCACGCGTGCGTTGGAAATACCTGATCAGGAATTCCAAAAGGCATTGTTACAGGCTTATCTGTCACATGTCTACGAGTTCCTGCCAATCATCAACCTGCATCACCTCCTCCTCGTGCTCCTTCCCCCCTCACCTCGCTCTGGCACATCTGCTGCTGCGCCATTCAGCTTGTTCCTGTACCAAGCCATCCTGTTCTCCAGCGTGGGGTCAGTACCGCTTCCACACCTCGCGAGCGCTGGCTTTCAGTCTCGCGTCGAGGCGCGGGCTGTATTCGCTCGCAAAGTCAAGGTTAGTCTGACCAACCTTGAGCGAATCTACGCATGCGCAGGTTCTCAATCGCTTCTTTCCAGGCGCTGTACAATGTCGGCTTCGAGACCGACCACACGTGTCTCGTGCAGGGCTTGTTGATCCTCGCGTACTGGCAGGACTTTAGCAGCTGCCCCAAGCAGTTCTCGCACTGGGTTGATGTCTCTTGGTCGCTTCTGCAGGCGATGGTCCCCGGCCCCGAGGATGATTCGCTACAGCAGTGCGACTCGCAAATTCCACATCGTGTGTACGGGCAGCGACGAATCCAAACGAGGCTGTATCGGCGCCTGTACTGGTCCTGCTTCCTCATTAGCCGAGTCATCGCACTGGCTTCAAACGACGCTGGGATAATGGCCTGGCCGGACAAATCACATCCAGGGTATCTGCAACTCAGCGACTTCGACACCGCACCTTCCTCCGAGGCTCTGCTGCTTGGCTACGGGTTGGACAAAGAGATTGCGAGTGTCGAGCACCAGAAACAAACCGCCCAGCTGCACATCGCCGCGGTCGATCTATGCCTGCTTCTAGGCAATGCTGGGCGGGGCCCAAGCTCCCTGCACCACCAGGGGCCCAAGGGTGCAGTTGACGCCTGCGAACCGCTACATCAGCAAATACAGAGCTTGCTCGCCTGGCAAGATTCGTTTGCGTGCATCATGGGCAGCTTCCCACCCGCTACCATCGCATCCTATGTACCCCATCGAACCCTCGTCCTCCGCCAATCCGTCCCCCTACTCATCCTTCACACAGCTGTCTCGTCCCTCCTCGCGCAGCAGACCATCCTCCTCGAGGCAGTGACCCGCGACGGTGCCGATGTGCCGCGACTCCAAAAGGAGAACCGGGAGCGCCGCTTCCTCGTAACGAGCACCGTTACCGCTACATTTGTCGGCCTGAAAGCTCGGGGGCTCCTGCACGTCCTACCACCCTGTATCATGGCCCTTCTGCTGCCCGCCACAGTGGCGCAAGTTACGCGCAGGCTTGCAGATCTGGATCCGTTTTCTCGCACGCTCAACGAGCAGTGTCTCACCGAGGCGGTTGAGGTCTTTTGTGCCATGGGAGATGTGACGCGGTGTGCGTGGCGGTGGGTAGATGTGCTGGTGGACTTGCTTGAGAGGCGCAGGTGCAGGCGTAGGGAGGGGGAAAGTGGTTGATGGGGGTTGATGGGGCTATGATGGGTATCGGCGGTGGACAATGTACTATACGCCAATATCCAATGTTCCTGGTATAGCTATCTCGCTATTAAAATGGCATGATGCCTGAAAGACTATTGTGAACCGTCCACTGCCTAATTTCTTACCGTAGTCGTAGTATTCACGGTGCCTGGCTGGTGGCCCTGTCGAGCCAACGATCGACGTCTCTCGACGGGGGAGATAAAACTTAGTTAACATGTTATGCTATCAGATTACAAAGTCCAACTGCCTAGAAACAGGTGCACACACATGACCAGGAGTAGCCCTCTCTCAAAGCGCTGGTCGATTAGAATGATACACGACCGAGAACCCCTCGAGCGTTTTCAGGGCCGCCCTGCATTCCTTCTCATACTGCTCGATGCCGCCCAGGTAGTTGAGCTGCTCGCGCTTCTTGCCGGGGATATTCGCGCCCATGTACCAGGAATCCGTCAGCGGCATCAGCGTCTTGTCGTTGGCCTCTTGGATCGCATCTTTCCACCTCACCTCATAGTCGTGCTGTGCTTCGATGGACTTGATGCCTTCGCGCTCGAGCTTCTGGATCAGGTCGAGGACGATGTCCACCTGGCTTTCGATGAAAACGGGGCCGTTGGTAAAGGCCGTCGGGGCTGCGTAGTATGTCAGCAGTTGTCTGCTTTTCTCCTTGTCACCTGGATTAGTTGTCACGTACCTTGAGGGCCATATATGATAAACATGTTCGGACATCCATTGCTGCAAAGCCCCAGGTGGGTAAATACACCATCCTTCCACCGCTCCGCAAATGACAGTCCATCCCTCCCCCGGATGTCCATATTAGTCAAGCTCCCCGTCATCGCATCGAACCCTGTCGCCATGACCACCGTATCGAACTCGCGATGCGCGCCATCCGCACACACAATCCCCGTCTCCGTAAACTCCCTGACGGGATTGACCTTGAGGTGGACAATATCCACATTCTCCCGATCCATACACTCGTAATAGTCCTGCTCAAGGCTACTCCGCTTCGTCCCAAAGGCAAACGGCGCCTCGTCCGGAACAAGCAACCTCGCCTTCTCAGCGTTCTTAACCCGGGGCCGCGTCTTGCGTGCCCAGAACTCATACATCAGCCGGTTCGCCTGCGGGTCAACCAGGAAATCTCGATAATTCGCCTGGTTAAAGTTGAACCCGCCGCGACTCCACAGCTCCTCAAAGAGTTCCTCACGCTCACCATCGCTGAGTTCATGCACGGACCCAGGCTGCGGGTCATATCCCAGCCCGGACTTGGTCGCCCGGCAATGTGCGAACATGTGCCTGTAAAACGACTTGTTGACACGCTGCTCGAACTCGCCGAGCGGGCGCTGGAACATGGGCAGCGAGATGCTCGCAGTGCGCATATACACAGTCAGGTGCGCTGCCGTCTTTGCGATCTCCTGCGTGCACTGGATGGCCGTTGCGCCAGACCCGACGATTGCCACCCGCGTGCCGGTTGTATTCGCGACGGCGGGCCACCGCGTCGAGTGGATGAGTTGGCCCCTGAACCTGTCCAGCCCCTCAAATGCCGGATAATGCGCCTTGAACGAGCTGCCCGTGGCGCAGAGGAGATACCTGCACGTCGCACTCTTCCCGCTCTCCGTCCGCACCGTCCACTTCCCACTACCCTCGTCGTATCGCGCACTCGTCACATTCGCATTGTACGAGATATCCCGCGATAGATCGAGCGTCTCATCCACGTGCCGAAAATACGCCTTGAGCTCGTCCCCGCTGGGGAACCGCTGGGTCCAGTTCCACTTGCGCCACACACGCGGCTCCGAGAGCTGGTAGTAGGGGATCTCCGAGTCGACGCGCGCGCCCGGGTAGTTGTTCCAGTGCCACACGCCGCCGAGGTATGAGCCTGCTTCGAAGACGTGGACGTTTAGGTTCGGCTTCAGGTGGCGGAACTTGTGCAGCGCGTAGCAGCCGCCGAAGCCCGCGCCGATGATGAGCACGTCGAGGTCGGGGCTGAAGGTTTGCTGGGCTGTCCCGCTGGTGGTTGCGTTTGTTGAGGTCATTTTGTCCGAGTGGTTGGGATTAGAAACCTCTTTTTCCATTGGGTTCCGTCAAACAAAAGGGGATATATACGATTGGATTGCCTGCCATGAGACGAGGCAGAGGCAGAGGCACAGTCAGTCACCGAGAGGCCTCATTGTCTCCAGGGCTCCGTCTCTCCCGCCGAGATCAGCCCCGGAAACCGCGGGGGCATTCGGTTGTGAGATTTACGGGGAAAGAGGGGGTTATGCCATGTCGATCAAGGCCCGGGGCTCGTGCAGTCCATACCCGGTAGGCTGGGTAATGTAGGCGGATTACCGGCCCCAAGCGAGGTACACTCCGCGTCTCAAGGCTGGGTATCTACCTACCTCACTGATGATAGAAGGCGTTGGGGGGTTTGATCCAGAGTGCTGTACCTTATGGTCGGGTCCCAATGATCTGATCTTTTTGATTTTCTTGCTTTTTGCTAACCCAACTTCCGTCGCCAATAATAATACTACCACCAGGGACACAGGCAGCAATACGCACAATGACTTCGAAGCCCCGCCTCAATTTCCCTGCAGGCATGCTGGCCGGTATGGGCAGCAACCTCGCGAAAAGAAACGTGGTCAAGTCTAATCTCCACTAGGCCAAACCGCCATCATCACCGGCAGCGCCCAAGGCATCGGAGCCGAGACGGCCCTCATCCTGTCCCGCGAAGGGTGCAAGGTGGTGATCTCGGATCTGGATGGCGGTACTTCTCCTCCTGCACACACACTCACACACATTGAGCACGTCAGTAACGCTATGAACAGACAAAGCCGAAGGAACCGCAGACGCGATCAGACAAGACGGCGGAAGCGCCATCGCTGTAGCAGGCGACATCACCGACACCGACGCAATCGCGAACCTGGTGAAACAAGCCGCCGAGTTCGGTAGTGGGAAAATCCATATCCTCATTAACAATGCTGGGTACGCATGGGACGATCCGATCGACAAGATCAAGGATGTCCAATGGGGTAAGTCTGTTGGAGATGGTATTGCCTCGCTGCACCAGGTGCTCGACTGAATTGGAGTTTCCAGACACGATCCTTTCCCTCCACAACACTGCCCCCTTCAAACTCATCCGCGAGGCCGCCCCGTACTTTATGGTCAAGGACGGGGACCCGCGCTCGATCATCAACATCTCCTCGACCTCGGGGATCTACGGAAATGCTGGTCAGGCTAGTTATGCGCTTGCCAAGGCAGGCCTTGTCGGGCTCACCAAAACGGTGGCCCAGGAATGGGGTCCCGAGTACGGGGTCCGCGCGAATAGTTTGTCGCTCCTGGTCCCTTTGTCGTAGCATTCGCTCGTCTATGCTGTGGGGCTGAAGCTGATTAATCTGATACACACCAGCCATTGCATTCGGGCCCATCAAGACGCGTCTCACGCAGGCTCCCAAGGGTGAGTACGTCACCCGGCCGGACGGCACGAAGCACACCGTTGGGTTTCATGGTGGCTACGACGAGGAAGACAAATGGCAAGTGCCATGTCGTGTATTGATCTTTTAGACGGAATTACTAATGGACACAGGGTTGGCGACATCCCCCTGAGACGCATCGGGACGCCAACCGATGCTGGAAGGGCGATACTCGCGGCGGTCTCGCCTCTTTTCTCGTATGTCAGTGGCCAGGTGAGTTTTTCTAGCGATGTATCTTGAGGAATACCAGTGCTAACGATTCGCTTTAGACAATCATGGTAAGCTCAGCACCCTATGATTGCACGTTCTTGGAGAATAACTGGAGTAGGTCAGTGGTGGCAGGGGCGGCATGTAGAAGCTATACGTGGAATGAAAGTATTTTGACGCGTGTGATACTCCGTTTTCTCTACTGGGTAGAGAATCCCGTCTCTGGAATCCCTAGAGCCAGGCAGAGACAGTGATGCTAGGACGGAGCTTGAAGGGAGTATGAATAGGGGACCTATATCTAACTTCGAATTGTCATGATATCGTTTCTGTTTCTATTTCACAAGCACTATACGGCCAGATACCTTGCCCCCCTTTAGCAGCGCCATAGCCTCGTTGACCGAATCCCAGGGCATTCTGTTGACAGCGACGGGCCCCAATTTCCCCTCTTTGGCCAGCTGGACTAGTCTCCGTAACTCTTCCAAGTTCCCAGTGATGTTCGAATAGATAGACAGGCCCTTGAATATGTTCGCCACAAGAGAGAGCTCGATTGAGCCCCCCATCACACCGACCTGCACCCATTTGGCGCCCTTAGCAACCAGACTATTGACCAGACTCGCGGTGGCAGAGCTATTCACAAAGTCGATGACCGCAATGACCGGACCACCCGTCGCTGCGAGGACCGCATCCGTAGGCGACGGCCCCCCCGAGTTGACGGTTTTCGTAGCCCCCGCAGCGGCCGCTGCAGCCAGACTATTGTCGTTGATATCCGCGGTGACGATATAATCATGCCCGAGCGCCTTGAGGACCGAGATTGCAGCGAGCCCAAGCCCCCCCGCTCCGATGAGGAGGACCGGCTCGCCAGGCGGCAGCGGGAGGATCTTGGAGACTGCACTGAGGGTTGTAATGCCCGAACATCCAAACGTGCACGCGACAGCCGGATCCAGAGATCCCAAATCAACCAAATACTTCGGATGCGGTACAAGGATATACTCGGCGAACCCCCCATTCCGCAGTGTGCCCAACCCCCGCTGCGCTGCGCACAGATTGTCGCTCTCCTGCCCGCACCGCGTACAGGAGCCACAGCCTAACCATGGATAGACAATCTGCTGCGATCCCAAGGCAACATCCCCAGCCGCCTCGGGCCCAGCAGCGGCAATCTCCCCGAGGATCTCGTGGCCGAGAGCGATGGGCAGCTCGATCCCGCGGTCCTTGACGTAGAACCGCTGGCCCTTGCCCATGTCGTAGAAGCCCTCTGCGGTGTGCAGGTCCGAGTGGCAGACACCGGCATGCGTGACTCTGATGAGGACTTCTGTCCCTCTGGGTGTTGGAACCGGCTGTCGGATTTTCTGGAAGGGGGTGTTCCACTCTGTTAGAGCCCAGACGTCCATTGTTTTGGTCATTCTGGCGTTCTGGGTCCTGTTTGGTGACGGTGATGTGGGTGGAATGAAATTTACAACATTTTGTAAAAGGGCAATGCTGTCCGAGGCCAACAACGTGTATAGAGCTATCGGCGCCGGAGATGTTAACCGAGTCGGATCTGGATATCCGCGGGGCGCCACATAGTCTTCGCGTGGGCCGAGGGCGACAGGGGCATTACTTGTACAATCTGGCCAGTAAAGAGGGAACCCCTAGCACTATCTGAACCTGAAGCGCCAGGATACACTGGCATACTCAGCGAGTGCTCTCCGTATTCCCACTACCCCGTGTTCACTCACCATGACGACCGCACCGCTAGACCCCAACAGCTACACAAAGCTGTACCTAAACGGCGAATACGTCGCCGCACGGAGTACAGAAACCTACAGTCTCTTCAACCCGAAAAACAATACCCTCGTCAGCGACCGCCTCCCTATTGCTGGCGCCGCAGATGTCGACGCAGCCGTCCAGCACGCCGAGGCAGCCTTCCACGGGCCCTGGAGCACATTCACCGCCGCTCAGCGAACAGAATGCTTGCTGAAGCTGGCAGCCCTCCTCGACGAAGAGCTCACGCCAATTCTGACTCTCGACTCGCTGTCCTCTGGGATCCCGGTCTCGCTGGCCCCAGTGCGTGAGCGGAACTACATCCGGAACTGCGTTCTCTATTACGCTGGGTGGACTGATAAACAGAAGGGGGATTACTTCCCCGCCGATGATGGTGCGCTCAAGATATTCAGTTTTTATTGTGGGCGTATTTTGAATGTGAAGCTGACTTTGTTCACCTTTTTTTTTTCTGCATCCACAGGCTTCGTCAAATTCGTGCGCCACGAACCGCTCGGCGTCTGCGCAGCCATCAACCCCTTCAACGCGCCCCTCGCAACCCTCTTCCTCAAGGTGGCCCCTGCCCTCGCAACCGGCAACGTGATAATCGTCAAGCCAAGTGAAAAGACACCACTAGGGACACTGGCCGTGGCACCCCTCTTCACGCGTGCAGGGTTCCCACCAGGTGTGGTGCAGATCGTCACGGGCGCAGGCACAACGGGCGCACTCCTCGCGGCGCACATGCGGATCCGCAAGGTCAGCTTCACGGGGTCGCTCTCCACGGGCAGGAAGATCCAGGAGGCTGCGGCGCGGAGCAACCTGAAGCGGGTGACGCTCGAATTAGGCGGGAAGAGCCCGGCTGTTGTGTTTGAGGATGCGAATGTGGCGAATGCGGTTACTTGGACGGTCAATGGGATTCTGACGCGGAGTGGGCAGCTGTGTGTTGCTGCGTCCAGGGTGTATGTTCAGCAGGGTCTCGCCGAGGAGTTCATCACTCGCTATGTCGAGCTGATGCGGAAGGGTGCGGCTGATATGGGGGATCCGCAGGATCCGTCGGTCAAGCTTGGGCCCTTGGTAGACAAGGATCAGCTGGAGCGTGTGAGGGCGATCGTGGAGAGGGGGAAGACCCAAGCAGAGCTGGTGGTCGGCGGTCTTCAGCATGGTGAAACCGGGTGCTACATGCAGCCCACTGTGTTTCTCAACCCGCGCGACGACGCAGAGATCTACCGCAATGAGATCTTCGGGCCCGTGGCTATCATCAAGACGTTTGAGACGGAGGACGAGGTCTTGCGGCTTGCGAACGATACCGAATTTGGCCTGATGGCTGGTGTGTTCACGAGAGATATCACGCGGGCCCTGCGGGTGTCATCAGCGTTGGAATCCGGTGTGGTGGGCATCAACTGTGTCAGTTTACAGAGTCTACAGGCGCCGTTTGGGGGGAAGAAGCAGAGCGGTATTGGACGCGAGTTTGGAGAGTATGCGTTGCGACTGTTTACGGAACCCAAGACGGTTATCATCAACATGGCAGCCTGAACAGATGAATGGAGCAAGAATCTATATATGGTTTGCACGATTGAATCTCGCAAACTAGTAGACAATACCAGCAATGTAGAAGCCCGATGTGGAGACGATTCTCCCCCCGAGGCTCAGCCGGTTCAAGGACTAACAAAACACCCTCAATGCGACTCCTTGTCCGAGAGTATGGGTCCTCTGTCAAGCCACACAGAACCATAACACTGGTCAACGCAGCATTTGCAATAAGGGGTGGCTCACTACGAGCTCCCAACACAGCAAAAGCTCCAGTAAGAGTCATTGAGCGCATGTCACAAGAGGCCGGGCTGGGCTGGATCGCTTCCGTTTCAACAAGGTCGTCTGCCACTACCAAACGGTCCGGGGCGCCGGCAACCTTTCCCTGTTGTATTGGCTATGATCTCCTGCCACGGATCCTGGCTGTGTGCATGGAACACTGGCTGGTACGCCCACGGGAACATAGTCCGACATGGTGGAGGGACGATAGCCGTGGCCCGTGGGTATGCGTCCCCGCGTCATCCAGCAAGGCCAGCGTAGTTCCCCCACAATGCTCCGGATACCGTGGGTGATATTATTGGGTTCGCAGTTATGAATCGTCGCCACTATGCCGGACTTTTACCCCGCAAATCAGCCATTCAGGACTATCATTCACTACGACTGGAGCAACAAACCATTTTCAGACAACTGGACATATTCAAAGCAGTTATATCTAAAATCCAACCCCCACGTCCACCAAAGTTTGGTTCCAAGGTCCACCTTGCAAGTGACTGGAATCACGCATAATGGGCTCTACTCTAGACTTCAAAGTCGTGATCGCCGGCGGCAGCATCACGGGGCTAACCCTGGCCAACATGCTGCAGCTTTACGGCATTGATTTCGTCGTGCTCGAGGCGTACCCCGATATCGCCCCACAGGTCGGAGCCAGCATCGGCATCCTGCCCTACGGAAACCGCATCTTGGACCAGCTCGGCCTCTTCCAGGGTATCATGGACCTGTGTCCCCCGGTCGACTCGATGCATTTCCGGAACGAGACCGGGAATGTCATTCGCGAGTTTTGGGGCATGGACCGGTCCATGCGTGAGAGGTAGGCTGGCTCTTTGACAGTGGTAGGTACTGCGACTGACAAACGAGGTATAGACACGGCTACCCGATTAGTTTCCTCGATCGCCAGATGGTGCTGCAGCTGCTCTATGACAACATCAGGGACAAGAGCAAGATCCTAACCAACAAGCGTGTCCAGCGAGTGGACCTGGTGGACCAGAAGGTGGTTGCACACACCACCGACGGGTCCACGTACTACGGGGATATTCTTGTCGGAGGAGATGGAATCCACAGCACGGTTCGTAAGGAGATGTGGCGGCTCGCGAATAAGCTCTCGCCGGGGTGGATAGCACCGGACGAGCATTCACGTACGAGTCAATTCATTGCCATTACCCTTGCCATATGACTGGCCCTAATCACGACTGACAGGACTCCCCAGCGATTACGGCTGCGTGTTTGGGATTTCGACGCCTTGCACCAGCATCGCGCCGGGCACGATGAACCCGGTGATCCACAAGCACACGTCGTACCTGGTCATCGGCGGGCCTGGGGGCCGCGTCTATTGGTTCTTCTTCTTCAAACTGCCACAGCGTGCATACGGCGATGACATCCCCGTCTTTACAAAGGAGGATGAGAAACGCGTACTCGCGGCACATGGAGACGACAACATCACACCAACGCTAAAGTTCCAGCAGATTATTGATAACCAAATCTCCGTGGCGCTGGTGCCTCTGCAGGAATATGTGTTTCGAAAATGGCACTTCAACCGCATCCTCACGATTGGTGATTCCGCACACAAAGTGAGTTGACAATCCCTGTTGGTAACGGCATCTGGAGGCTGAGACGACCCTGAACAGGTTCATCCCATTGGAGGGCAGGGCGGAAACGCCTGCATCGAATCGGCAGCGACATTTGTGAACAACCTTCGCAAGCTCCTCGCTGGAGCACACTCGGCCCGGCGCAAACCAACGCTGGGTGAGATTGAAAATATCTTTGCGGCGACCCAGGAGACGCGCGAGGCGCGAGCGACGACTGTGAAACAACACTCCCATGCGCAACAGCGCTTTGAATCAAGAGACACATTTCTTTACGAGCTTGCAGTTCTGCATCTCCTGCCAAGAGCTGATGTCGAGGATATCACGTTCAACTTCTCCCGGAATATCCCCATGGCCGAGAAGCTGGACAGTCCCACCCTTAAGCCAGTGCCTAGGCTGGTGCCATACAAGGACGAGCTGCTAACTCCACCAAAGCCACGCGGTGCGAAGAATTGGTATTTCATGGGTCTATACCTGGCGATTGGAGCCGTGGTCTACTATGGGATGTGGATCCAGTCCGCGCACTTTGGGATAGAGAGCCACCTGGGCGCTGCCTTGACGACCGGCAAGTTTGAATTTGACGACAACTTCACCTTGAAGCGTAGCTATACTGGCATCGCAGCGCTGGATCAGTACCTCGTCATGCTCACAGCCATATTCGTGCCTGGACTCAAGAGTTGGGACCCCAATTATTGGATGTTGCAGCTGTACTTCCTGGGTATGCTTGTTCAGCCGGTGGCCGTGTGGACTGTGGAAGCGTTTCGGAAGCGAAACACCTTGACCCCGTTGACCTTGTGAGGCTCGATTCTATTTTTGCGTTCGTCGGCCAGCTGTTCTCTGGTACTAATTGAATACTCTATGCAGGATCAGCATCTGGCTCACCCTGGTCCAATCCACAGGAATCGGCTTCTACATGCCAATATACTATGCCATGTACACATACATATCTGACACGGAAACATATTGGTGGCCTCTGAACCGCGAGGTCCCGCACCACTACGCCGAATGGATAACGACGGCCAGCATAATCGGGTATGTGGTCCCGACAATCCTCATGTTCACTCCATGGAAGGATCCCGATGCGGTCCAGAACTGGGAGGTGTTCTGGCAGGTGTCTCCAATGCTAGTCCCGATCTTCACCACAATCCTGGGCCGATTGTCCGCGCCACCGTCTGCCGCCGAACCCCATTCCCGCCGGGCAGCCGAAATATTTCCGGACATTGCGCCTCTCAAGAAGCTCTACGTTGTCACGGGGATCCTTGGTTTCATGCTCCACGTCTACTGCCTGGTAAAGATCATCTCATCTCCTGAACTCACCTTCGCAGGAGTCTTCTGGTCGGACTTCTCCTCGCAGCCCAAGCCATTCGGCGAGGGGCTCCGGTGTATCTTCCTAGCAGACTTCCTGGGGTTTGAACTTGCCTCCTTTGGGTGGTTGTGCATGGCGGTCTGGGATTTGAAGAGGGTTGGGCGGACAAACGCAGGCTTTCCCACCGCTGTAGGCCTGATCGTTCTGGGGACTGTCTTTGCTGGTCCTGGTGCTGCCATGTCGGCCGTTTGGTACTGGAGGGAGACGAGGCTGGCAAAAACAACGTTTTGCTAGCGCTGGGGGTTATGGAAGTGGGCGGCAGTAGGGATTAATGGTATCGACCATTGGAGGGTGAGACACGGTCTTCTCCGTGATATGAGTTGGGAATTTTGGGTCTTCCATTTATTGTGTGGTGTAATCAAAGTCCAAGCTATTTCCGGTCTACTGCAATAAAACTGCGCGCTTAGCCATCGACTTTCTTTAGTACTCTTGTATGCCTGGCTATATATATAGTTGCAGTGACGAGAGCAAATGAACGGCTTAAAAACAAGAGCTGTATCCCATCCGCAGCTCCGCCCACACAGCTCAGTCCGACAGCTATTTGTTTCCTCCAGTCCCAAACTTTCCCAAACTTTCATGCTTATTAAACATGGTACAATGGGTACCTTCATTCGCCAATGCCAACGATGCCTCCCCCCGCGTGCGGACACACAGCCCTCGCATCTTCGACCGAGCGGACATCTCCCAGCGAACTAAGGCTATTATAACCGGGGCCACGACCGACCGGGTGTGAGACCCGAGGCGTGGGCAAATTCCCATTACTCCCTCGTTCGGGAGAAATACCCGGTCCCGGCGGCGGGGGTTTCACCCTCATCATGTCCCCCCACAGAAGACCCTCGGTCGACCCCCCGCGCTCCAGGGTAAAGTCCGGGGAAGGAGCGACTATCGCTCGGTAGGCCAGCGGCTACTAGGAAGGGATTTTCCACGGCACTGGCGGTGGTTGACATGGCGAGACGAACAGCCGGTGCAGTGCACGCAATCCCCACACCTACCTTGGGGACGACATAAAGACCTGTACCACCACACAGAGCACGGCCAGAGCGATAGCCCATTTTTTGCCCTTTTGCCCTTAATTGATTTCGGCACGGAGCATTAATTCGACGTCGCTGTCCCACGAACCATCATCCATGGCGTCAACTCGGAAAACAGACTACGACGCCGTGGTCATCGGCGCCGGGTTCGCCGGGATTCGCACCCTCTGGGAGCTCCGCCAGCGGGGCCTCACGGTGAAATGTTTTGAAGCCGGCGGGGATATCGGCGGGGTCTGGTACTGGAACCGGTATCCCGGCGCCCGAACAGACAGCGAGGCGTGGGTTTATGCGATGAACTTTGCGCCGGAGGTTAAAGACGTCTGGGACTATCGCGAGCGGTACCCGGGCCAGGAGGAAGTCGAGACGTATTTGAATCGTGTTGCGGGTGGGTTGAAGCTTTGTCTAATGTGGCCATCTATGTCCAACGCACCGCTAATCAACGACGGCAGACCGATTCCACCTGCGCAAATCTATCCAGTTCAACACGTACATCGACGCGGCGCACTGGCATGAAGACCAGAAGGTTTGGACGATCCGCAGCGCCGACGGCAAGACGACCACATGCCGGTACTTCATCCCGGCGACTGGGCCGCTGTCAGTGGCGAAGAAGCTCCCGTTCCCGGGCCTCGCGTCGTACACAGGCCAGTGGTATGAGACGTCCAAGTGGCCCATCCAGCAGCCCGACTTCACCGGGAAACGCGTCGCGATTATCGGCACGGGCGCTACGGGCGTTCAGATCATTCCCAAGATCGCCCCTGCTGTCGCGGAGCTCACCGTGTTCCAGCGCACGCCGAATTACGTCCTCCCCGGGAGAAACTACACGATCGACGACTTGCAGGCCAGTGAGATCAAGGGGAAATACAACCAGCTCTGGTCCAATGCCAGGTCACAAGGCGCCGGGCTTGCCATGAAGCCCAGTGGGAAGACGCTCGATACCCTGAATCCCCAGGAGGCGAGGCGGCTTCTGGATGCGGGCTGGGAAGACGGCGGGTTCCACTACCACTTTGAGACTCTGGACGACATCTACACGAACCCAAAGGCAAATGAGCTCGTGGCAGACTATGTCCGGCAAAAGATCCGCGCTGTCGTCAAGGACCCAAACACTGCGGAGCTGCTGTGCCCGAAATACCCGTACCTCGCCAAACGGCCTCCTTGTGGCCATTTCTACTACGAGGCCTTTAACCGGCCGAATGTGGGACTCGTTGATATCAGCGAGGATGCAATTGACCTTTACGAAAGGGGCATCCGAACAGAGTCCGGGGTCGAGTACGAGGTTGACATTGTCGTATTCGCCCTGGGATTCGACGCTGCCACAGGCGCGCTGAGCGAAATGGATGTCCGTGGGAAACAAGGGCTCTCGCTCGCCGAGGCGTGGGACAAGAGCCTAGAAACCTTTGCGGGGGTGTTGGTTCCGCATTTCCCCAACATGTTCCCTGTATGCGGCCCGCACGTCCCCTTTGGCAACATGCCAGTCGTGCTTGATATCCAGATTGACTGGATTGGCAAGGTGATCGCGCAAATGGAGGGCAGTGGCCTGGGTGCAGTGGAGGCCTCCGACAAGGCCGTGCGTGTCTGGTCCGACCATGTGAAGGAGGCTTTCGAGGCTACGATTTTTGCAGCGGGGGCCAAGACGACTCGGTCTTGGTTTGTCGGGGCGAATATCCCCGGGAAACCGGAGCGCATTCTGTTTTACTTTGGGGGGGTGCCAGCCTGGACAGAGTGGCTGGTGAAGGAGGCCGAGTCTGGGTGGCAGGGGTTGAAGTTTACACGAGGATCGAGCGATGGTTGGGGCAGGAAGCATGGAGCTAGTGTAATTTGACAGTCATCAGTGTTCAATCGCAATGTTCTCAATGCAGTTATCATTTTTTTTGGGGGGATAGCTTCAGCCGGCAGTGGCGTCCTTGGGGCACCGGATAGATCTGCTGCAGCGGTTGGTCGACAGCTACGCTTCTGGTCGCCAGACTGTATGTAATTGCTCTGAGAGTTCGCTCGTTTCCCGCCTTGACATTACCGCGGGTATAGAGAAAGTAGACTGAGAAACCCCGACTCCAAATGTGCCGAGTATCCCTCGGCTATCAGAGCCGGTACGAGTAGTATGCATCATAGATCGCTCAGTGGTGGGAATGACGGAAATCTTAATTAACCCTGTATGAAGTGGAAATCCATTATCCAACCTCCCGATCCGCGACATCATATCAGTTTCTCCTGTTCGTCTTTCCTCGGCAGCCTACAGACAACAAGTGGACAAGCACGAACAGATGGCAAAACGAGGTACAGCGAGGAAAACGCCGGTGTGGCTCCCCGGTGCAATCTGCGAGACCAATATTTCCAAGTTCATGGATTTGGTCAATGCAAAGACTGGTCTTGGGTTGAAGACATACGACGACCTCTACCGCTGGTCAGTCAATCCAGAGACAGCCGCCACGTTCTGGGACTATGCCCATGCCTTTCTTGAGATTGGGTACGGGCAATGCGGGACTCCAGTCTCAACAGAGGGCGCCTTCAAGGTGCGTACAGGAAACCCAAGAGCTGTTCTGGGCCAAAAGCTAATGAGAATGAGAACAGGCGCCGCGCACCCTCTTCCCCCGACCCAGCTTCTTCCCTTCCGAGGCATTCAATCTCGCCGAACTCATCCTACGCCACAGGTCGGATGATGCAGTCGCCATATATTTCGCACGGGAGCAACAGCCGCTCGAGAAAGTAACCTGGCAGGAGCTCCGGCAACGCACAGCCTCTGCGCGCAGCGCACTTGTGAACAGCGGAGTCTGTACCGGAAACCGAGTCGCAGCCGTCATCTCGAACTCAGTGGATGCAATCGTCCTATGCTTGGCTACGCTGTCGATTGGCGCTATCTGGTCCTCTGCGTCCCCCGATCTGGGCGTGAAGGCGGTCGTTGATCGAATCAGCCAGGTCAAGCCAAAGGTTGTCTTTGCGGACAATGGGTATTCCTACGGAGGGAAGTGTATTTCGCTGGAGCAGCGCATTTCGGAGTGGTCTAGTCAAATCGCGAAGATGGAAAGTGGTTTGCAGCATGTTGTTGTACTTCCGACAATTCAGGGACCGGATCAGCTGTGTGATGTTTATAAAGGCATTACCTGGACCGACTTTGTGAGCAAGGGCTCCTCGGGTCAGCCATTGTCCTTCAAATGTCTCCCCTTTGACCATCCTGCGTTTATTCTGTTTTCTTCTGGCACGGTACGTACCCGCCCGCATTGGCGTTTCGGTTTGACAATGCGCACCTCTTCGGTCGATTAGAGACGGGACCTTTACAAGCACATACTAACCAGATGAGTAGACAGGAGCACCTAAGTGCATCGTGCATTCAGCAGGGGTACGCTGACGCGCCGTGGTCTCTGAATATAGCTGATCAGGCCTACAGGGAGCAGCGCTCAAGGTCAAGGTGGACTCGCAGCTGCAGCACGACATGCGGCCGGGCGATGTGATTTTCCAGTACACAACGGTGAGAACCCATGGATGCACCAGTCAATTGAGACCACCAGCCTGCCCAGTGCTAACCACTCGCCCCTGAACCAGACCTCCTGGGTGATGTGGGTGTTGAATTTTGTCAACCTCTCGAACAATGTGTCCATGCTCCTCTACGACGGATCGCCCTTCCACCCAGCGCCAGACGTTCTATTGACGCTTGTTGAACAGGTTGGGTTAGTGCACTGCACACGTTACCCCTTCCGTCTTACGCAGCCGTCTCTAACCCTGTCCCTTGTTCCCTCTAGCGTTACCGTGTTCGGCACATCGCCTCGATACCTGGCGGAGCTCAAATCCCGGAAGATCGTGCCCAGTACGTGTACTAGTTCCGCAGGTGCTCACGTAGCTAACGCTAGGGGATCAGAAAATACCGTCGACCTAAGCCGCCTTCGAGTCGTAACCTCCACCGGTGCCGCCCTCCCCTCAGAAATGTACACCTGGTTCTACGAAACCGCCTTTCCACCGTCGACCCATCTCATCTCGATGAGCGGGGGCACAGATCTCTGCGGTAGTCGTGAGTTCCGCATCCCCCAGTGAATGCGCTATCGGTATGCCCTATCATTCTAACCGTAATATCAGTCGTTGGCGGCACACCTCTCCTTCCCGTCTACGCCGGGGAGATCCAGGCCAAGTGCCTCGGGATGGCCATCGAGGTTTACGATCCCGTTTCGGCCAACGCAGCTACTGTACAGGATGGAGAGCCCGGTGAACTGGTGTGCACGTCGCCGTTCCCCAGCCAGCCGCTGACGTTCTATGGTGATGGCGGGGACGAGAAATACCGGTCATCTTATTTCGCTCGCTTTGGACCGCGTGTGTGGTGCCAGGGTGACTTTGTGCAGATTGAGTCCGATACCGGGGGGATCAAGATGCTGGGGAGATCGTGAGTTGGCCCAGCTTACCGGTTACTAGGGCCGCGAAGATTATACTGACACTTACACGTTACCAACAGAGACGGCGTCCTCAACCCATCGGGCGTACGCTTCGGATCGTCGGAGATCTACGCAGTGGTCGACGCGTTCCCCGAAATCGAAGACTCGATCTGTATCGGGCAACGACGCGAGTTCGACGAGGATGAGGCGGTGCTTCTATTCGTTGTGCTGAAACCCGGCCAGAGCCTCTCGAGCGAACTCGTACGCCGCGTCAAGAACGCTATACGAGAGCGCTACTCCCCGCGACACGTTCCCAAGGACATCTTCGACGTGTCGGCGATTCCGTACACTGCCAATGGAAAGAAGTGCGAGATCAACGTGAAGCAGATCCTGAACGGGGTGGGCTCGGCTGTTGGAGGGTCTGTTGTTAACCCGGAGAGCTTGGAGGGGTATAGGAAGTATAACTCGCTTCCAAAACATGTTATCCGTCGAGTGATGGAGAGCAAGCTGTGATCAACTGTAATAGACTCGGTGGATCTACCTTGGCCAAGCTGCCAGTAAATGGGCCAGAAAGTACGATATCGGCAATACTACGCTTATCGCATCGATGCCTCGGTTGTCCTTGCGAATAGATAACAAATGGAGTGTTCTAAGGCGATGGCTTTCACTCCAAGTAAGACATCCAGTCCGATAATTAGGCGATCTAGCCCGTGCCAAGCAGCGACCCCGTAGAAAGACAAAGCTTCCTGAGCGCTCAGACCCCTAATCGCTTAATCCATTCGACCATGTTATTGATATACACCTTGCTAGAGGGAAGATCAGGGTGGATATAGAAAGCATGAGGCAGCCCATCGAAGACCTCCAATGCAGTCGGAACACTGTCCAGCATGTTAGCTATGAGCTATCCTGTTTGAGCTGCTACTAACCCTGCGTCCTGTAATGCCTGGGCGTACGCCAGCCCTTCATCGCGCAGCGGATCCCAGCCCGCTACTTGTATCACTAGGTCTGGTAAGTAAGCGTTCTCAGCCAGAGGGGACATTTATTACTCACAAGCTGGCGGAAGCCCAACAAGCGACTCAGCCAGCAGCGGGGAGGCATATAGATCGCCCGATGGGTTGGGAAGATACTGTTTCCAGAGCCAGCGCATCAAGGCCGCGCTGAGAACAGGAGCATCGGCGTTACACTCGTAGCTCTCGTATATGTATTTGTGGACTGGGAACTCGTCCGGGTGACAGGTCACTGGCACATTGAGGACCTGGCCGATTATGCCGGTGATGCGCTGATTGCGGCATTTCAGGGCGAGGACGGCGCACTTATATCACATTCAGCAGGAGCAGGAGTAATCCTTTGGAAAGAATGGGTAGGTGAGCTTACGATGTTTGCGCCTGCACTGCCGCCGATTACGACAATACGCTCGGGGTCAATATCTAGATTGTGTGCGTTTTCCTTGCACTGGACCAGAGGTGAGTGACTGAAGGGGTCATATCTAGTCGACGTGCTCGACTGACCCAGAGGAGTACATCGAAGCAATCATTCAAGGCGCACGGATATGGGTGCTCTGGAGCTCTGTATGCGTATTAGGCCAGGGGGACTTCCCAAGATAATGAGGGCAGATCTACCTTCGGTAGTCCACACTAACAGTGACAGATCCAGTTTCCTTGGTGATGACTCGATTTTGCCATTCCTCCGTCTGCGGCACACCCAGGACAAAGCCTGCAGTCCGCTCACGATCAGTACCTGCCTCGCTCGTCCTACTCTGGGGAACCTGGAGAGAGATTACGATTACCTCCTCCATGAACATTGAAGAATAAAATGCCCGTGGCAATGCTCTTCAAAGGTTGATAGATGCGAATACTGACATCGGCCCCGTCCCGAACGCGGACCAGCTGCTCCGAGATGGCGATATCTTTGTCTGGGATAGGGGCATCGGTCGGAAGTGGCGGAGGGCGATAAGGAAGTTTGCGAAACTCTGCGAGGGGAAGAGCAATAGCGGCTCTGCTCGCCGCATCCTTGTTTTGCTGCGCCTCTGCGACAGCCTTCCATTCCGGAGAGGGTTTGACGGCCATCAGGGTATCTTGCCCGTGCTTCGAGCGAGTCTACGCGGGTAACAGATATGTGCTCATAGCACATAAAAAGTCAGCCTACTTTAAGGCCCTGCGATCCATTCGTTACCACCGATATGGGGCACTGTGCGTAGCCGCCATTCATCCGAGGAATGGATCGGGAACCGGGTGTCATTATCCGAAGCTCAGACCGACCCCGTACCCCGCAGTGTAGAGGAGGATCATGAAGTGGTTTCATATATCGATCCACTGCTCGGCCAGCCGATTCCATGCTCGCGGTCGTCTTGCCTTTGGCGTTTACACGCATATCCACCATGTCTTTACAGGAATATCGCGTCAACGGGCCGGTGCAGGTGACCCCCGAGCTGGAGCTGGAGTGCCTCACTGGATTGAAGACCAGGCCCGATACTGAACATTTCACGAATTGCAAGCGAAGGATCTAGTGAGAACCCAGCTCACAGAGGTACTGTAACATCTTGCGAGGTCAGGAGAATTTCAATGTCCTCTGCGATGTTCCATCTGCTGCGGGTGAGCCGTGGACCAAGGGGGCTGTTTCACACATCGCAGGGGATAACAGACCAGGATGTCACGAGCCATCAGCAGGAAAGTCTTTCAGGCGTCCTTCAAGTAAGTGATTTATATTATTATATACACCAGAGTCATGAGCCTAAACTTGCGCGCATTGATAGGATCGACGTGATCGCCATTTCTGGAACTCTTGATGATCGAGGTACTAACTAATCAGCTAAATTAAACCTGTCAACCACTGCTCGACATTATCACAACAGAGCCCCTGCATTTGCAAACAAGATATGGGGAAAACCTATAGAAGGGGAAAACCCATATCGAGGCCTCAAAACCTATGTATGCTATGAAATCCTTCCCAAGACCGAGGAAGTCCGCCGCATCCATTGCTGACCGGTGAAACTAGCAAACAAGCACAAGCAGCTTCACCGAGTGTGGTTCCCTCAACGGTCCGGTTGGTGGTGTTCAAACATCCACGAAGATAATTGAACAGCGTTGACCCCCAAGAACTCAAGAAACAGACAGGAGCCTATTACACACTGCCGAAAATATTCTCTACTACCCCCGTCGATGGGTCTGGTGCTGTAGGAGGAACATAGAGACTTTCGCCAGCCTCTTCCGCCCCCGCCACGACACCCAAGGCATTCGCTGCCATCCGCGTATTTCGAGGCATTCTATCTTGCACCTCCTTACCAATATCCATGGATAGATTTGGATCGATCTCCTTGAACAAAGCTATTTCGACGTGTAAGCAGTGAGGTTCGTTTTGCCTACGGTTACCCAGAGATTGTTACATACCTAGGGCCTTTTGCTGTGTCGGCTTCGTGGCTGTTGCCAAGGAAGCCGCAACATTCTTCACGAAGTTCTTCATCTGCGTCATACTCAACTGATTGTAATGCTCTTTGCATTGCTCCCAGTCCGTACTATTAACAGCAGCGGTTTTGAATCGCTCAATGTCCCAGTCACCTTTGGTCTCAGGCTGAACAAAACTGATATTATAATCCGGAGGTTCTATCTTTTGATCGTCAGCTAGAATGTAGTTGCGCAGATTTCCATAATTGGTGTGGTTGTTTGCCCCATCTCGCCTGGTAGGAGTGTAGACATATGACTGGGGTTTGTTCGTCGGCAACTGGTCGTTGTTGACCCCAAGCCGGTATCGCTGCGTGTCACCGTATGCAAAGAGGCGGATCTGAAGTACTATATCACAAATCAGCTTCATCCTCTGAGCACTCATGTGGTTGAACACACCAGGATCAGGCGAGATGTCCCAACCTGGCACCACATTTGCCGGGTTAAAGGCGGCCTGTTCGACTTGTGTAAAGGAGTTCTGCGGACACTCATCCAGAGTCAGCATGCCAAATTCCTGCCACGGAAAGATACTCTCCGGAAGCGTCTTGGTGGCATCGAAGATGCTGAGCTGCGGGTACATCTTCTTCAGCTTGTCGAGGCCTGCTTCGGTCACTATTTGCGCCCGGACAATCCATTGTGGGAACTTGGGCTTCTCCATGCCAGATGGCCCTTTGTATGTGATCTCGTCATATAGCCTGCGAGCGAGCCAGTCTGGATCTTTTCCCGCCATGGTTGTTGCTTGGTCCAGAGTAAAATAGTCGTTGTCGGGATCTGGCTTGGAAGGGACTAGCTGGATTCTGGCCAGGGTTCTGTTCCATACAGTTGACTTGGACAACTAGTGTAATTCCAGCTCGGTCAGTGTTACGAGGCCTTTCATTTTATCATTTAGATACGGGTCGAGTAGGGTATAACCTTTTTGGTGAATGTGTAGCAATGGACGCTGGAAAATTTGATCCGCGAGTACGACTTCGGGGTGCCCTCATCGCTGAAGACTCTCATCAAAGCGTTATAACCCTCCGGATGGCTGTTGAAGTACCTTTTTCCCGTTAGTTGGATACCAATGCGTACTGGAAGTGTCACTTACTCCCAAAACTATTTTGCTGATCAGTGATAGGGTAGATTAGAGGGCTGGAGGTTGGGGTTTGAATACCATATTTGCGTCTAGAAGATTACTTGCCGGGCAGCGCTTTGTGGCATGGACCAGAGAGGGGAACTTGGCAGGGTCCCTTATGGGGAAGATTTCCTTTGCTTGCCCGTTAGCCGCTTCCCAAAAAGGACGTCATGATCGAGCTCGACTTCAGAGCTTACCGGATTGAGAAATGCCCAGTCGAGATTCCCCTCCTCCGTATACAGCTTGAAGGCCCCTCCTTTGAGGTCTCGAACAGTGTCCGGGTAGCCCCTTTCCCCAGCAACAGTTGAAAATCGCGCAAAAACTCGGGTGCGCTTGCCTTTGCCATTGAGGAATTTGGCATCACTATAGGTGCTAACGTCGAGCTCCTTGTTTGTAACCTCAAAATAGCCAAAGGCGCCGACTCCTTTGGCGTGGACGAATCTAGTGAAAAGCCACTTCTATATCAGCGAAGTCTCACAGGAGACCCGTTCGGATGGTCCGAGGGTCTCTCACCTTTCGGGGATCCGCTCACGGGTGATATGTGAGATGGTGTCGATGACATTGAGATCTTGGATTAGCTGAGACACCATCTTACTACCACCATTAGTCTTAGTGGATCCCTCATTTAGCAACGGGTCCTCCACGGGACAGCCTAGGCATCAATCGTCAACCACGTCGGACGGTGGTAGGGGGCGCCGCCGACAGAGACTCACCATTCGACAAGGTGTAATATTTCTTAAACTCGGGAACTTCTAGCATCTTCCCAGCATTGGCAGCGTGCACTAGCGAGTTAATCAGTCTTTAGATGGATAATTGAGACTGGACGGTCACAACTTTTTTCCCCGTTGTCGGTGAGAAACGGTCTTGATTGTAAAGGCTTAAGAACAAAGTTAGCAGTTGACTTATGTACGTATCAACGAGGTACCCATACATTGTGCTCCATTTTGAATATCAAGTCGAATTCTACCAGGCGTGGGTATGTGTGTCAGGTGAAGAAGCAGTGTACTGTGAAAGGGTTGTTCGATGGATGGAAATATCTTCAGGTCCACACGGCCTTGGATGGGGCTTGATTGCGCAAATAAACGTTCTACGAATGAGCGCTTCAACCGAAAACAGATCGACGTGGGAGACTGAAAGGTAATATGTCGCCAGGGTAAGTGGCGCGCATCTCCCACTTATGTAGCAAAGAACAGTGTCCGTATCCCCTACAGCAGCATCATTCCCGAGGTATCAAAGCGGAGCAAGGAATTGACCGGAGCAGTGCTCCGGTCGGGAATTCGGTCGGGCATTCGGTCGGGCATTCGGTAGGCGAGTCGGTCGGCGAGTGT
The DNA here is from genome assembly GCA_025688815.1 of Aspergillus carlsbadensis. Lineage (NCBI taxonomy): Eukaryota > Fungi > Ascomycota > Eurotiomycetes > Eurotiales > Aspergillaceae > Aspergillus > Aspergillus carlsbadensis. The sequence continues at coordinate 42,731 of MU628234.1, forward strand.
TCAGCATCACAGCCCTTTCAGTCGGTCAAGCGACGAAGAAGGAAACAGGCGGCCCATATTAAAAGTAGCTTGAAAAAGTTGGCAAGTTGTCAATGCAGTCAATGTGCATGCTTATATAAGAACCCAGTCCGCATCACTCAGAGATTGGAATTTACTGCATATCATTGCATCAACGATACCATCATGGAGCTTATGCGCTTTTCGCTTCCCCTGCTGACCCTTGTGGCCAGAGCACGTTGTGAGGCTGAACAAGTCTGCTTTCCAGTCCCTGCAACCTTTGACACCCGTACAGCCCAACCCCAGATTGTACAAAATGCTACAGGTATCATTTTTGATCCTCTCAAGGTAGCAAATCAGTCGTACGACTACGTTATAGCTGGTGGAGGCCTTACGGGGCTCACCATCGCATCCCAGCTTCTCCACCAGCGACCCAACCTGACTGTGCTGGTGATCGAGAGTGGGTTTGACACGCCAGGAGGGTACGACCCTATCATTCGCGATCTGAACACATATGGCAAAGCTTTTGGCAGCAGCGTTGACCATGCCTTTGAAACTTCCCTTCAAGTCAATAACCGGGTCGAGCTCATTCGGTCAGGGAATGGTCTGGGAGGCTCCACTCTTATTAATGGCGGAACGTGGACACGCCCACATAAGGATCAAATAGACTCCTGGGAGAAGGACCTTGGAAACACTGGCTGGACCTGGAATAACCTTCGACCGTATATGGACCAGGTTGAGAGGCCTCGGGATCCCAAGGACGACAATCTCACCCCGCACCATTCGCACTCTTACGACCCGACGTGCCATGGTACCATGACGGCCAAAGGATTAGTGGATGTGGGGGCGCGGGATACAAAAGTTGCTTGGTCACCACTCATCAAGGCTCTGATGACAGCAGCCAACCAGACAACAGGCGCTCCGTCGAAGCTGGATCTTTGTTGCGGTCGCCCCCATGGAGTATCCATGTTTCTAAACAGCCTGGACAGAGATCAGAACCGCACAGATGCAGCACGGGAATTGCTGAAGCCTCTTTTGATGAATGACACATTGCGGGCGCGCATTACTGTGCTGACCGGCCAGCTCGTGGGCAAAGTCAATCTCCAGTTGCTGAATCCGGGGGATGCCAACCTGGCGAATCGGACCTCGGCGTCTACAGTCAAGTACAGGGCCACGGGTGTGGAATTCGGCACGAACAACGAGGAGGGCTGGAAGTTCAACATTACCGCCAAGCACGAAGTTCTCCTGGCAGCAGGATCAGCCATGTCGCCGCTTATCCTGCAATATTCGGGGATTGGCCCAGAACATCTCTACAAGGAGGATGGAATCAACATCGAGCCGAACCTCTACCTGCCCGTTGGGCTCAATTTACAGGATCAGACAACCACATCTCTAGTTGCCCAAACAAACAGCGATGGCAATGGACAGGGGCAAGCCGCATATTTCGCAACGTTCAGTGAGATCATCCGCGAGGATGCTACTACCTTTCAGGACCTTCTAGCCAGCAATGATACCCTAATGAGATGGGCCAAACAGACCGTCAATGCTGTGGCTTCCAGGACCCCAAGGCGCTCTACAAGCAGTACTTGACGTACCGAAACTGGCTTCTCAGCCCGGAAAATATCTCTTACGCGGAACTCTTCATGGACACTGATAATACGATCCACTTTGACATATGGACCCTGCTGCCTTTTACACGAGGGTACACCAAGATCCTCCACCATGACCCTTATCTGCGTCACTTTGAGTACAACCCTCGCTACTTTGAGAATGAACTGGATCTTATGGCGCAGGCTGCGGCAACAAGGCTGGCGCGCACGCTGACCCGCCATACAGCAATGAAGAATTACTACAAGGAAGAGACAATCCCAGGAGACCAAGTAGTCCACGAGGGTGCTTCACTGGCCGACTGGTCAGCGTATGTGAAACAAACCTATCGCCCCAACTATCATTGTATCGGGACCTGTAGTATGATGATGCGAGAACTTGGCGGCGTTGTGGACCCCACGGCCAAGGTTTACGGGGTGCAGAATCTGCGGGTTGTCGATGGCTCGATTCCGCCTACGCAGGTTTCTTCGCACGTCATGACGGTTTTCTATGCCATGGCGTTGAAGATTGCGGATGCGATTCTGAAGGGCTTTGACAACAACACCAGTCGGTAAGAAGCCCAGCAACTGTGTATTATTCACCATTACTAATCTGGCCTTTGCAGTAACTATTATAAGCAACTGTTTCTTCATGATGAGCTGTAACGGGTTAGTACGGGGAGGATGTTGATAACCCTTTGTCAAGGTGATTGATCGTACACTGGGACATGGCTCGTTTCTGCTAGCTTTTGTGTTTGTGGTTATCTCTTCACGTCGACAGTAACAATTTGACCCATAGCATACGTTTGGAATGATAGTAGCAATTTCCGCCCCTATTGCCCAAAACTACTCCTTCATTGTTCTTCACCGTTCTCAAGGTATGCATCAATAGCTGTACAAGTTCTGCAGATCGCTTCCCGCAAAATCCTGACGTCGCAGGCCCGTGTAAGGATGGTGTCCCTTTGCCTTTCCAGGTCGGCGCCTGCACTCGCCGGTCCCAGTCCCGGTCCAGGACCAAGCTCGAGAGCGCACATGACTTGCTCGATCTGCCGAAAGAGATCTCTAGCCACGTGCATCAGGATCTGTATCTGCAATATCTTGCGATGCCTAATCTCAAACCCGTCCAAATGGATGGCGGGCAATTGCGGCTCAAACCCTGCGCCCGAGCTTACCTCTGCCGCTGCGGGCAGACTCTCCAATACCAATGCAAACACCCCCTTACATGTGCGCAAGAGAGCCGTGTGGCAGGTTTTGATGAGGAGGGCCAGCAGTCCATCGACGCTGGATGGTGGCTGCCTGGGTGAGTCGTGATCAGACGTGGTGGTCGTGAGCCCGGATTGTAGCTTCTGGAGCGCCGAGACGAAGGCTTGCGCGCTCTGAGAATGCGGCTGATGGCGTACACGGGAGGGTTTCCATGTGGGGGGCCGGGTCCGAAGACATCATACCCCGGTATTGTCGTTGGGGTTGGTAGGGATGTGGTTGTGGTTGTGGTTGGTGCCACTGGATAGCTCGGCGGTTGGGACAACGAACGATTCGAGCCTGCCACCATCCCACCCTCCAGCAAATTCATATCTTTCAGGAGTTGGGCACTCATCTGGGAGAATCTCTCGGTCCAGTCCTCGCTGTGGTCAGGGCTGTTACTGCGCAGCCACAGGGAGGGAGTGGGCAACGAGGCGGCTTCTCCCTCTGAGCTGGAGACAGTGGCAGCGACGGGCGCCACAGGCTGGTCCCAGTCTAGATGGTCCAAGGCGAAGTCTTCATTTCCCTCTGTGAATGGCGTATGTATTCGGCCGGAAGTGACTAGACTGGATGGGCTTAATGAAGGGGTCGGCGGCCGCAACGTGTTCCCGGGGGTGATCCAACGTTGATCGGGGTTGTCCAAGGCCGCTGGGGAGGTAGATATGCATTGGGCCTCGAGGATGACAGGATCCATGGCTGGTGGTTCCGCCCAGACGGCATTTTCTGTACCTGTTGCAGTGAGGTAATGGCTCGACTCGGGAACACCGGTGGTTCCCAAATGATCCCAGCCTGCAAACAAGGGGTAGCCGGGCTCAGCAGTCACGTGAGCACCGTGTGGCATCGTTGATATGAATGCCAAGTACGACGAGGACGGCGATACTGCCGTATATGGAGGGTTGTGGATACCCATGAGCGCGCGATTCATCTGGTTCCTACGATATGGGGACGTGGTAGTGATGCAGGGCATACCGGCTCGAACGCACCGGCGACACGCCCCATCCGTGGAGATGTTGAAACGCTCACAACGAAGCTTCTGCCCGCGGCAGCGGTCGCAGGCGGGTCGACGACCGGGGTCGCTGGGTGGTCGTCCTGAGAGTCCCAACTGCATGGTAGATGGGCAAACTACTAAGAGCACCAGGCCAAAAACAAGACCCGGTTTGACTAGAGGCCTTAATACAGCATCATCCCTTATATGATCATGGTCAGGTCTTATAAAGAGTTGGATAGATCCCTTTTCAGCCAACACAAGCAACTCGGCTTTCGCACATGGCTGATCGTGGAGACCCCAGCCCTCATTTAAATATGTTCCAAGAGTCAGCAGTAACCGTTGCTTTAGTAGTGGAGAGGTTGGCTGCAGATGCCGAACGCCGAAGATCGTGACACTACGTTATACCCCGCAGTTAGCTGAATTTAGGACGCCTTCATTATTATCTGGGACGATGCCATTGGCCCGGAACATTAGCTGCTTCAGTGAAGGGTGCGCTACCAGCCATGGCCCAGGCCTGGCCTTAGAAGTCACATACCAATTCAATTGCAATGCGTGGATTCTCAATTCGTATTCTGTCCAAGGGATGGTGGTCACCACCAATAAAAGTACTTGCCCGTGGCACGTGTAGCTTAATATGGCGCATCATAATTAGCTAGCTCGTGATTATATCCAAGACCAGCGCAGAAGCAAGCAGCGTAGGACATGCGCGGGTAATACCGCTGCCGATGCGGTTCGACTCGCCGGGTTGGAATGGGCTTTCGTGGAAGGCAACTTCGCACAGAAAAGCAGACCACTGCGCCTTCTATTGGAGTCCAGCATCGTGGATGCATCAGTTGAATATTGAGGGACCTAAACCTGCCTGGGATGGCGGTCTTTAACTGGCGTTGTGACTCGTTTGACTGCGGTGTGACTCCCTCAGGTGTCCGCGGTCGCGCAACCAGAGTCGCTCTATTGATGAAGTCCAAGTCCCAATGCTAGCGGGCAGTAATCTGTGTAAGACGGGTTGGCAGCCTTTGTGGTGACCAGCAAATGGACGACACCTGATTATCAATGGAGGAATCCCGAGAACGCGGAAATGTGGGAATCTTTGTGCGGAGTGATATGCATATGACGCCATCTAGAGCTTAGCTAGACCTTACATGTAGGCAGATCCTTTTAGCAGGGGGATCCTTGATGGGACTACAAAGGGACTGAAGTGCGGAAGGATATATGACAAGTCATCTTAGAGAGATTGTCTGAATTTTAAACATGATACCAGATTAATAAGAGAGAGTCTATTTCTTTGCACATACCATAGCTAGTCTGGTAATCTCCTCTAGTAATAGTCTTGCAATATCCTTTCCAGCCCTAAAGGTAGGGTTAATCGTCTTCCTTGGCTAATTATAGACCTTGACCATAATAAGCAACTCTCTGCCATTGAATAAAACAGGCTTTATTAATATCCTTAAGTGCAACTCTAGTCAGCGTGGATACACGTTGTGAAACTGCGAATATGACTTTCGTGACTAGAGCTGGGATGAGCCGTCTAGCCAGGGTATTAGCAAGTATGGCCTCAGGCTTCTATATTAATTATTAGGTCATAGGCTTGTCTAATAGTGTCTTATCTGGTTCATCTGACTCCACGGCTGGCTCTGTAGATCTGAGATGATGACACATTGCCAAGGAACAATGTAACCCCAAGGAGAAGGCAACCCACCGTATGCTATGACTGTCGTTAATGCTTTCGACAACGATTACAGCGGCAGACCTCGCTGAATTATACTATACTCAGATTGAACTTTGGTATGGCTCTCCAAAGGGCTCTTGCTTTTCATCTATATACCTCATCTAGGTATATTTGTAAGCGGCGAGGTCAGATCGAAGTCGGATATTGGTTGGTTGTCGCTTAGAGCTAGGTCCTAGCAAGCAGCAAGATGTTAGGATATAATAATTATATAAAATAGGAAAAAGAAGCTATATTTAATTGGATTTAGAAATAAATTATTAAGAATTAGCAATCTTAGTAATTCCTAAAGGCCTTATTTTTATAATAGTACTAAGGGGTTAGGTTATTAAGGCAAGGGGTTATTAGTTACTTAGTAACTAAGTAAATCTAACTTAGTTCCTATTTAAAGGAACCTAATATACTGCTTAGTGCCTAAGGCTATAACTAGGTTTAGGAACTAAGTAGTACTATCTTAGTTCCCTTATAAAAGAAGTTTATCTAGAGTCTAGATTCCCTTAAAGGTATTATTTATAATACTATATACTCTAAGCTAGAGTATAAAACTTCTTCCTAATATTTTCCCTTTACTAATCTAATTTTCTAAGCTAGCTATAGTTAGCTACTAGGGCTTTATTAGTTAATAGTTAGGTAGTCCTATATTAACCCCTTATTTTTATAGTAGTGTTACGGAAGGTTGACCTCTCAAGCCTTCCTAAACCCTGGGATCGTACTAACCTGAATCCTGACAAGCTGGATTGACTTAAGTCATGAGTTTGCTCAACGTACAACTAGTATAAGGACTAGTTACGGTTGGGTGGACTAAGGTACAGATAAAGGCAGGGCCAGTCTTTACCACGTGTGATGAAGCCTATCAAGAAGTACTAGATAAAGTATTATCACAAATAAGTCTTAAATTAGAATAGTCTAAAGGTAGCACTTAGAATAACAATATTATTAATTATAAAGAACAAGTAAGACTAAACATAGGTGGGTAATAAGCATTCTTATATGTCCTTTATTTCCTACCATTCTCCTATCATCTAATAGTATACTAAATGGTATACCTAATAGGCTTCTTACTTTTCCTTCCTACTATTCTCCTACCATCTAATAGTATACCAAATGGTATACAGCACGTGACCTGCTAGCGTGGGGCTGTTTTTAGTGGCGTGGGAGCAAATTAAAATTGTACTAGATTAGAATCTTGATCTGCCCATGGGCCATGGTTTATTGTCTTGTCACGCCTGTTGTTACCAGCCCCTGGTCCCCCTAGGCTTATGGTCTCGGGATCATAATCCTCCCTAGCCCATAGTCTCTTGCTGGTTATGGTCTCTGGTCACTAGTCCTAGGATAGTGATCCACCTTAGTTCCTGGTCCATGGTCTTTTATCCTTGCCCCTAATTCTACCTTAAGGTTCCACCTTGGTGGGTTTCTAACACCATCTCCCCCTCTTTTAGCTTTCATCCTAAAAGCATAAGTAGCATAGACCTCCCCATGCCCTAGTAAGTTTCTCTTTCTTCTTCCTCCCTACTTCCTGTAATGGCTCATCATGCCTCCCAAGCATAACCACCTTGCTAATTATATCACTTAGTCCAAGAGTATCGCCTAGAATAGTCTCCCTGTTAACAACCCTTGCAAACACTGCCTCTCCCATGGTCTCGCCTGCATAATGGATTCAAAAAACCGAAATTATGCATCGTGCACTCATTATAGTTAGAAGTGTAAGAAATGCTTTTACAGTACCACTTAGTAGGAAAGTTTAAAATAAGATAAGGAATAGATTAATCACAAAATCACTAAGGCCAAGGAAGCCTCAGCCTAACTTTTCATAAAACTAAGCCACCTTCAAAAACAAAGGAAGCATCTAAAGGATCATAGCATTAAGATGCTGGATCATAACATAATAGTAATGGATTAGTTAGATAAGGAGGATCCTCTTGCCACCAAGGACCTCCGTGAACTTGAGCACCTAGCTGATAAGCATAATGCTGCAGTCGCTTAGCTGGCTGCAATATTAGATAATCCTAGTCTAACTTAGTTAATTAGCTCTTTATTATTATTCTAGCAAAATGTTAATTTTTCTACTCTTAAAGTCCCTAGTGGTACTCCTGGACCATCCTTAAGCAACCTATTAGGTTCTTAATAGGTTCCCATGTGTTTTCTAAGGTATTATAACCCTTTTATTTAACCAAATACCTTATCTTGCTACTAACTTTTTTTAAGTTTAGGATTTTTTTAACCTTATACTCCTGTTCTCCTTTATTATTAATTTTAACTTCCTTAGTAGATTTAGTGTTTGCTAGTACTGGTTCCAATAATAAGACATAAAAGTTTGGGTGTATTTTTTTTATTAACTCTAGTAGTTATAGTCAGTAGTTAACTGGTCCTAGTTTTTTCTTAATTTTAAAAGGTCCTAGTTAAACATGGTCTAATTTCTAACTTGGTTACTTTATTTTAATATTTTTATAGAGTAGGAATACCATCTCCCCCTCTTTTAGTTCTAGTGGCTTAGTTTATTTTTTATTATAATAATTTCCCATTTTTAAGTTAATAAACTTAAGATCCTAGGTAAGTTATATTTAAATCCCTTTAAGCTTTTCCATAAAGTGGTTTGCTTCTTTTATAATAGGTTTGTTCTAGATTAGTTCACCATAAAGACTTAGGTAATATCCATAGTTTACTTTAAAAGGTGTTATTCCTATTGCGCTATAAATCAAGTTATTATACATAAACTAGGCCATAGGTAGTTATTCCTCCCAGTCATCTTATACATAGTTAATGTAGTATTGTAGGTATTGCTTAATTATTTGATTAATCCTTTTAGTTTATCCATTTAACTATAGTCTATAGGCAGTTGTTATTTATAGTTTAATTCCCATGGTATTAGTAACTAATTTCCAAAACTTGGATATAAAGAGCTTATCTTTGTCTAATATAATATACTTTAGTACCCTATGGTTTATAATAATTATATTAGTAAACATGGTTGCCATCTCTTTTACTATTATTATTATTTTTATTGCTTTTAGGTGTATGTACTTTATGAGTCTGTTTAATATAACCACCAAGTAGTCATGTTTTTATCTTATAGTGGGTAGTGGTCCAACAAAGTCAACTATAATCCACTCCCATGGTTATTACAGGACTTTAGGGTTCTAAAGCTTCCTATAAGGTGCATGTTATTTTAGCTTGTCCCTAAGACATGTTTTACATTCCCTAATATATTTTTTAACCTTCTTCCTTATATTTAGGAAGTAGTAGTTCTGTTTAATATGCTCACATGTCCTATTAATACTAAAGTGCCTGTGCACTAGTGTGTTATAATATTCTTGGATTATCTATTAGATAAGTGTTAGTGGGACGTAGACTAATTCCTTAATATAGAGTATCCTGTCCTTCTCCAGTGCCCCTAGTGTAGAGGCTAGGATCTGCTATATTAGCTAATCTTCTTTTATTACTTCCCTAATGGTGTTAAGCATGTTGCCTAATATAGTTATTATGGCCATAAGGATTATAGGGTTGTTCCCTAGCATCCCATCCTTATTAGTTTTTAGGATTGCTGGTTGTGGTTGTCTAGTATGGTCCTTGTAGTCTAGCCTTCTACTTAGCATGTCTGCTTGGCCATTCTCTATACCTTTATAGTGCTTAATCTTGTAGTTATACTGCAATAGTAACTCCACCCATCTAGCCTGCCTCCACGTTAACTCTTTAGTTGTTGTAAAGTAGGTTAGGTTCTTATAGTTAGATTTTATAGTAACCATATACCTTGCCCCTTGCAAGTAGACTTTCTAATATTTAAATGCTACCACTATAGCCAGCAGTTCTTTGTTAAGGATGTTATAGTTAGCCTCTAATCCTGTTAGTTTCCTTAACCAAAAACCCACTAGTCTTAGTCTCCCATCTGGTCCAGACTGCATTATCCATGCTCTAATGGCATAATTAGATACATCTATTTTAAGCATTATTGCTAGCCCTGGATTATGTTAAGGCATAATTAGTATGGTTATAATTACTTCTTTTATTATATTAAACATTTCCTGCTAAGGGTTTTTCTATTTAAAGTTAGTTACCTTCTTAAGTAGTTAAAACATAGGCTCCATGTTAAACATATAGTGGTTAATATATTTTTAATAGTAGTTTAGCAAGCCAATAAACTATTACAGCTCCTTAAGGTTCCTAGGCGCGGGCCACTCCCTAATAGCCTTTACTTTAGAATCTTTAGGTTGTAGTCTGTCCTTTATAATCCAGTGTCCCAGGAACTTGGTTTCCTGGACATGAAATTCGCATTTCTTGAGTTTATATTTAAGGCTAAGTTCCCTAAGCCTCCTTAGGACTTGTATGGTCCATTGCACTAGTTTTTCTTTAGTCTTGTTAAAGATTAGGATATTATTAATATAAACCATAATATGGTTTTGTTGGATAAGCTCAGCAAGCCCTTTATTAATAAACCTCTAGAATCCTGGCAGTGCATTAGTCAGCCCAAACAGCATAACCAAGTATTTAAAGAGTCCAAACTTAGACCTAAACACCATCTTCTATTCTTCACCTTCAGCTATTCTAATGCAGTAGTAGGCGTTGGTAATATCAAGCTTTATAAACCATTTTGCCCCTCTAACTTTGTCCTGGATTTCTTAAATTAGGGGTAATAGATACTAGTCTTTAATAGTTACATTGTTAAGTGATTGGTAGTTAACACAGAGTCTCTTACTCCCATCCTTTTTCTTAACAAATAAGGTACCATGTCCTATTAATAAATGCAAAGGTTAAATATTTCCCTTCCTTAGTTAGTTATTAATATATTCCTTAAGTAGTTGTGATTCCTAATTATTCATGGGTATAATTCACTTATAGTCTAACACTTTCCCTTCCTAAATGGGGATAGTGTGGTCGTGGGGCCCGCGAGGTGGTAACTCTAGTCTCTTAGGTTTCTAGAAAACGTCCCTAAATTAACTGTACTCTTCTGGGACTAGTGGTTCTAGCTTGGCTTCCATACTAGTTGCCGCGAGCGCCTAAGTATTCTCCCTGCTATCATCCACTTCACTAGTTAATAGTTCCTCACATTACTTCATAGTGTCACTAGTTGCCCAACCAGGTATATTCATTAGCCATTCTTATTCTAATGGTTGTGATGTTGCTACTATAACTTATAAAACTAGACTTTCTTCCAAGGCATCTCACTCCTTGGGCATTAACCTCCCTGTTGGTTGCTTAGCGTGCTTCTAGTGCACAGGCTGTAAGGCTCCAGCCCCCACTAGTGCCTAGTGCCATGGGCTAGTTCTCTATTAAATTGTCCTTGTTAACCAATCAATATCTAGGTTATGATCCTTAAGCCATGGGATCCCTAACACCATGTTATACTTTCCTAAAGGGAAGATGTCAAGACTTAGCTTGGTCTATCTCCCTTTTACTACAAGGGGTATAACTCCTGATTTAGTAGTGAGTTCTTAAGCTCCCAAATTCTCTCTACTTAGCCCACTAATTAGTTCTAGCTTTGCCTTTCAAATTCCTTCAAGCCTAAGCCAGCTCATGCAGTCTAGACTAATAAAGTTGCCTGTTACTCCTAAGTTAAGCATAATAAACACTGGCGTCCTGTTAACACGCGCCATAAACTTTAGGTGTCTCCCCTGCTGGGTGGCAGCTAGAGTCATGGTCTCCCAATTTGGTGCCTTCTCATGTCATGGTGGACTGGGCCAATAGTGCCCTAGCTTGGCTTCATAGTGAATCAGGCAATCATCTTTATAGCACTTGGTCTAGTGCATTTCAATATATTTAGGATGTCTTAAATATCCCTGGCAGGCGCAGTTGCTTCTTTGGCATAGGCAGTCTTGGTTCACGTAAATAATATTAGGTCGCTTTGGTTGGTACTTCATAATATCCTTATGGTATTAGTGGGTATGGCACGCATTATCGTGACATACTACCCACAGGAGCCTTATGTAAACTCAATGGCTCCACTACCAATAGTAATACTTGCACCATGGCTTGTCACATGGTTAGTGTGTCTCCTTCCCTTGCAACCACTTCCTACTCATAATTTCCAATTCATGGTAATAGTCATTATTGTCTCTTCCATAAACGTTGCACCAGGTGGGGTGTCGCGCACATATACAGACATGTGTTTCCTAGGTGCTGCTTGTATGATCCCAGCATGTTAAATTCTAGTGTAGGTAATAAGTTGCTAGTGCCCTTAGCAAAGTGGATAGTTTTGCTAGGTCTTTAATAATATCTCTATAGATCTTTCTAAACCATTTAATTAGTATCTTGTCTTTTTAGGGGTTTCTTTCTAGGGTATATAATAGCCTGGTAGGTTCCTCCCTATAGGGTGTAGGGCCCTCTACCTAGGTACCATAGGTTTTATTAAGGGGATTAATAACCCTAAAGGGATTAAAGCTGTGTGTTCCTCCTTAAGCTAGCTTATGTTAAGTGGCTTTATTCCTATAGGACCCACTCATCCTCTTAGTCACTTAGTCATAGAACAAGGTTTTATGAAGTAAGATGGTATTTAACTAAAGTTATGCAGTTTTAGACGCATCTATAAACTACTAGTATAGTAGTAGTGGATCTTGTGGTGTCTCTATTTCTATAATTAGGTTATTGCTAGCATTTAAACCTGCCGTCCATCTATGCTAGCTCCTGTTTAATTCTTGTTATGGCAGCGTTCTAGCCCCCTGCCCCTGTCTTCTAGAGTCATTCCATGGCGCCCTGGCCATGGGTGCCATTACTCTTGTTAGTGGTACAGTTTTAGGTTGCCTTCGCGTTTCCCCCAAGCTTTGCTGGGTCTCTGTTATACTTCGCCTTCCTAAGGCAGCATCCAGGGTGTTTAGTGGTGCAGCTAGTCTTACAATAGTCTCCATTGAGCCCTGCCATCTTCCTGGGGATAGCTTACACAGGCGAGAAAACCAGTTATTATTCTCCCTGGTGGCCCTAAGTGTTTTACTCTCTTAGTTAGCCCTAAGTTGTTTGCGTTGTCTAGAACCCTGGTTAGGTTTTTAAGCCTTATTTTTATGCTAATTATAATTATTCATCCTATAACCCAACTTGCTATAGTAGAAGCATAGATTCTCCCTCTAGCAGTGATCTCTTTCTGCTTTAGAGATGGTCGCGTTAAGCTCCATAGGTTAAGGTCTGTATAGGTCACTAGTACCCTGGTTCCTTGGCTGGAATTGTTATTGCTTATTAGCATAATAGCCAAAGTTTTGGTTCTGATTCCTTGGGTGGAACCCATGATGGTTGCCTTATATAAGTCACAGCTCTTGGAGCTGGTTACCAATCCTAGTGGCCAGGTCATACATCTTAGTAAGCAACTCAGGTCGCTCCATAAAGGCCATCTTTTCCTAGACTTAGTAAGGTAATCCTTTTTTATAGTAGTGCATGAAGGCGCTGTCCTCCCATATAAGGTAGGACATGAGTTGCTAAAACCTAGACGTGTAAGTGTTTATGTTATCCCCCTAAGCCTTTAGTTTATTAATTTCCTATTCTATATTATAGGTTGTGTTAATGTCTCTAAACACCCTCTTAAGTTGTTCTTGGAAAGCACTATAGCTTCTAAAGATCTCTTAAGTATCACTCCCCTGCTCCTTATATAGCGTGGTCTGGTACTTCCTTATATAGGGTTTAAACCATTTGTACGCCGCTCCTATTAGGTAGGTGGACATAAAGAGAACTTTATTTCCCTTAGTTCTAAACTTATTCTTGTTAATAGTAAGGTAGGTAAACATTTATGTTAGCCAGTACCTAAGCTTGGATTAGGTTTTGTTAAAAGGTTCCAGGGTCTTAACTTTTATAGTCTTTGCTATAACCCTATTATCAAGTTCCTTGACCTAATTAAGTAACTGCCTAATTATACCTAAGGTATCCTTGCTTAGGGTATTATTGTGTTGCTCCAGGTCCCTAGTCAACTAGTTGATGGTGTTGCCTTGTTCCTGGATGTGCCCCTGCATGGTCTGGATAATCAACTAGAGGTACACCATCTGCTGGGCTGGCGTGCCTTGGGGTGCCTCATTTAGAGCCATTATGGTTGTTTTAAGTCAATCTAAAGATACTTCGTGCTTGATAGTGATCAATTTATTATGGAAGGTTAACCTCTCAAGCCTTCCTAAACCCTGGGATTATACTAACCTAAATCCTGACAAGCTGGATTAACTTAAGTCATGAGTTTGCTTAATGTACAACTAGTATAAGGACTAGTTATGGTTGGGTGGACTAAGGTATGGATAAAAACAGGGCTAGTCTTTACCACATGTGATAAAGCCTATTACAAAGTACTAGATAAAGTATTATTATAAATAAGTCTTAAATTAGAATGGTCTAAAGGTAGCACTTAGAATAATAATGTTATTAATTATAAAGAACAAGTAAGACTAAATATAGGTGGGTAATAAGTGTCCTTATATATCCTTTATTTCCTACTATTCTCCTACCATCTAATAGTATACTAAATAGTATACCTAATAGGCTTCTTACTTTTCCTTCCTACCATTCTCCTACCATCTAATAGTATACTAAATGGTATATGGCATGTAACCTGCTAGTGTGGGGCTGTTTTTAGCAGCGCGGGAGCAAATTAAAATTATACTAGATTAGAATCTTAATCTGCCCATGGGCCATGGTTTATTATCTTATTACACCTATTATTACCAGCCCCTGGTCCCCCTGGGCTTATGGTCTTAGGATTATAATCCTCCCTAGCCCATGGTCTCTTGCTAGTCATGGTCTCTAGTTGCTAGTCCTAGGATAGTGATCCGCCTTAGTTCCTGGTCCATGGTCTTTTGTCCTTGCCCCCAATTCTGCCTTGAGGTTCCGCCTTGGTGGGTTTCTAACAAGTAGTTGCCTTTAAAAAACTTAGGGTCTATTATAACCTAGTACTTAATCTTTTACTAAAAGGTATCCTATCTTAAGTATAAGGACCTGAGGCCTGAAGGGGTTGTGATAAGTGTGAAAGGGTATAAAGGCACTTAATAAATAATATTAATAATAGAATCCATGCGTGAATCCATAGTTAGGTTGGTATTATAGATTAACACTAAGTTGTAAAGTCTCTACCTTTATAAAGGGAGGATATCCTTTTATATACTAAGTTAGCTCCTAGCTAACTTAGTCTATAAAGTTCTAGCTATCCTCTATATATCTATAATAAGGGTCTTATAGTTGCCCCCCCCTTTTAAGGTCTTGGTCCCTTAAGACCTACTTATAACCTTTAAAAAACCTTTTATAAGTGCTAAAAACCCCTTAGGAAAAAAATTCTCTTAGCTTATAAGTAGGAAAAAGGTATTATACTCCTATAACTAACCCCTAGTCCTATAAGTAGACCAGGAATTACAGGTTCTATAACTATAAGGTCCATCCTTCGCGTGAATCCATTAGCCATGGAGTAGTATTAGGATTCTGCCCACAAAGTTACTAATTCCTTGTAATGTACTATTAGCTATACTAGTATTAGGTTACCTCTTGCAAGGAGGGTATTAGGAACTATCCCTCGCGTGAAGCTATTAGTTACTTAGTAATATTAGGATTCTACCTGTAAGGTTGTTAAAGTCCTTGCAAGGCACTATTAGCCATACTAGCATTAGAGTACTTATTATAAGGAGGGTGTTAGGAATTAACCCTTGCATAAGGCTATTAATTACTTGGTAATATTAAGATTCCACCTATAAGGTTATTAAGTTCCTTTATACCTACTTCCCTTGTCTTCTTATAGTTCTATAAGAGGTGTGGAAGTTACTAATTAGTAAGGTAAATATAATATTATAGCTTAGAAGGTTCTAGCTTATAGTAAAAAAATAAAAGGTTCTAGTAAATACTAGTTATAGCTGCCTCTAGTAATATTACCCTAATATAAATACTAGCTTATTTCCTACTATAACTCTTTATTTATAACTCCCTTCTCTCTACTAGTCTTACCCTCCCCCTACTTTCTATAAGGTAAGCTTTTTCCTATACTTATATATTACTACTTGCTTGTATATAGTTGCTTTCTTATATATTTTACTTGTATATAATTACTTATATTACTTACTAATTTTATAAGGTAGATGTTAAACACCACTGCCCCTGCTACTGCTACTACTACCACCACTGCTGCTCCTGTTGTTCCTCTAGCTAGGCTACACATCTTGTAGTAATTAATAACTGTTAAGTAAGGTTATTTAGTGCACTAGCTAAACCACCTTTATACTATCTAGATCCCTGCGTGGACTATACATGGGATTAACCTTATATTTCTAAATATAATATGGGCACCTACTAATAGGGTAAGTCTACCTATCTTCCATGAGTGTGAATGCCCTTACTAGCCTTATGCTAGCTCCTTATAAACTTCTAGGTTTTAGGACCCCCTCCACCATAAGGACCTCTTACAAGGGTATAATAGGATACTAATCTACTAGCATAGAGCACCCTCCTAGAGTGGGCTAGTTCCTGCTTTATTAAAGAGCCTATAGCTATATACTATAAACCTTATATAGCTATAAATCCTGTGGTTATTCCTAGCCTATACCCTTGGATAGGCGCGCAAGCCCTATTAAACTAAGAGCTGGTATAGGTGAACTAGCTAATCCTTTACTAAATTACCTAGCATGGTAGTAGGAATCCCTACTAGCTTGCTATTTAGACCTAGCTCTATAAGGCCTTCCTTATATTATAAGTGGGTAGATAGCCACCAGCTAGTTCTAAGTATATAGAGTATTATACTAACCCTAATATAATGCCCTTTAGTCCTTGTATTTCTAGAGGTATTAGGTAGAAGTATAACAACTGCCTCTTTTATAGATACTATAACTACTCCTTATAGTAGCTAGCCACGCAAGGCTTGCATGTGGTTACTCCTCCTAACTATATTAAGCCTAGCTTTGTATTACTAGCTATAATATACCCTTGTACTATCTTCTATTATAACCCTATCCTAAGCCTAATAACTTGTTTATAAAGCTGCAAGTTCTTTCTTACCTAAGCTTAGTACTTTTTAAAGAAGTACTACTACTCTTAACCTTTTATAGTTATTATATGCGCCCCTAACTAACCAGGTAATATTAGTGGCTTAATTTCTTATTAGTGGAGTGGTAAGTGCTATAGGCCCCTTATGCAAACCTAGGCATGGGAGGAATAGTTATATATTTAGTTATAAATATACCTTTTACCCTTATAACTATTAGAATCCTTTTTTATTATAAATTAAATAAGGTTTTTACCTTTTATAAACTTTTCCATGTAGCCCCCTTTTATAGGAACTTTGCCTTATAAACTTGCAGGTACTATATATTTTTATATAGTTCTTTACTAGGCTTTATATAGCCCTTCTATTTTATAAGGACCTTTATAGGGTCCTTAATACCTAGTCCCAGGATGTCCTTAATATTATATAGTTAATCATCCTTATTTATAAACCTAGTCTTAAACCTATCCTGCATGTTTAGACCATCCATCTCCTAGTGCTCGCGAAGCATTAACATATAGAAGATGTTATATACTTATAGTCCTGCTAGCAACTTTATATAGTAGGTACTCTTGCCTATCCTTTTAATTACTCTTTATAGTCCTGCTTTAAGCTAATTAAACTTCTTACTTAGTTATATATATAACTAGTTTATATTAGAAACCTAGATATAGTTACCCACCTTAAAGGTCTTTATAACTTTTTTTTAGTTATAGTGCTTGGCCTAATATTCCTAAGCCTTTATAATCCCTTTTTAGGCTTGCTTGTGAATCTTTATTAGGTAGGCAATATAATTATATACTTTATAGCCTTCCTCCCCCTTTTCTAGAGGGTCTAATGCAATCACTCGCGGGTCTATTCCATAGACTATATAAAATGGTGTTGTCCTAATTAATGCTTGCCTTGTATTATTATATGCAAACTCTACTAGTGGTAGAAAGTCCACCTAATTATCCTAATTAAAGTTAATATACCCTTGCAAGTACTGCTTAAGCATGCTATTTAGGTGTTCTATCTAGCCATTTATTTATAGATAATAGGCTATGCTTATTATATGCTTGATTTGCAAGTAATATATAAAATTAGACTAGAACCCTTTTACAAAGACTAAACCTTAGTTAGTTATAATATTTATAGGCATGCCATGCAGGTGGAACACCTTATAAACCAGGAGGTAGGCTAGTTCCTCCCCCTTTAGCAACTTCCTTGTTAGGACAAGGTGTGCTATCTTGCTTATATAGTCTATAACTACTAGGATAGTATTATAAGCTTCCTATAAGCTATTTAAGTCTTTATGCTTAATACTAGCAGGCAGATCCATAATAAAATCCATACTAATCTGCTCCTAAGGGTTTATAGGGATTGGCAGTAGCTATAATAGCCTATATTATTTGCCTTTCTTTACCTATAAACCCTAACACACCCTATAGGTATTATAGTACTCTATAATAAACTCTTATATTTTTAGCTAAAAGAAGCATTTTTAAACAAGCTCTAGAGTTCTTTCTATTACAAAGTGGCTAGCTATTAGGTTATTATATAGCTTTATAAGGATCTCTATCTTTAACTAATAATAATTAGGCATGTATAGTTTGCCCTAGTAGTAGAGGAGCTCTTTATAAAGTTACTAGTGCTTCTAGGGTTATAGGGTACTTTTCTACTTTTCTTATTCCTTCTTATAAGCTTTAAACCTCTAGATTACCTCTAAAACCTGCTACATGAAATTATTATTTATAAGGAACTATAATAAGCTCTCTAGCAGCCTTTATAATAGGTACACCTAAAATAGCCCTTCTACCTTGCAAATTCTCTAAACTTCCTTTATAGGAACCTTAATCTCTATAAGGGGACTACTACATACTATAGCTACTATTGCAAGCATCTCTTGCTTGGACACTCTAGGGAAATTAGTATATGTATTATTATACTAAACTAGTATTACCTTAATACTAGTAATACCCCTATCTATAATCTTAGTAGAGGGTTCCTAGGTATCCTTTATTATTATAAAGCCTAGCTAGGTAAGGAGCTTGCACTTAGCTCTACCCTATTAACCTTTATAATCCTCCTTATATAGACTATCTCTTAGATAGTTAATCCTGCGCAAGGGTCTATTTATAGGGTTTAGTGTCCCTATGTGATGTATAATCTTAAACCTAAACCTAGCTAAGAATTATAACCACTAAATTTATATTTATAAAAGCACCTTACTTAGTAACTAGAAGGTAGCAAGGGCCTTATAGTTTATAATTACCTTAATTTTCTAGTAACTACCTTTAAGGTAGTGCTTCCATTCCTTAAAGTACTTTATAATTATAAGTAATTCCTGCTTGCCTATAATATAGTTATACTCTATATTACTTAGCTTTTATAAATAGAACATAATAGGATGCTAATTACCATCTACATGCTTTTAGCTTAGGACTCTGCCTAGACCCCCTCTAGATGTATCTATCTCTATTTACAAGACTAGGTCTTCTAGGAAGTGGTTTAATATAACTATCTCCCTAAACTTCTCCTTAAGAAGCTATACTACTTCATGGGCATCTAGGGTTATAATACTAGCCCTATCCTTCACTATCCTTGCTAGCCCATTTATTAGCTTGCAAAGGAGGTTAGTTAATACTATAATAATTAAAAAATAACCTATAATAAACCTCTAGTACTAGTTTATAAAACCTAAGAATACTAGGATCTTGTAGACTATTTTAGGCATAGGCTACTCTATAATAGTAGCCACCCATAAGGGCTCCATCTCCACCCCCTATAGGGTAATAATATATTTAAGGAAGTTAATCCTTTATATTATAAAGGTATATTTACTTTACTTATAGTAGAGCCCTGCTTCCTGCAACCTTTACAAGACCTTATAAACATGCTTCTAGTATTCTTCCACGTTTTACAAGAAGATAATAATATTATTAATATATACCACCATATAGATGTCTAGGAGGTTATAAAACACCTAGTTTATATATCCTTAGAATATTACAGGTGTATTAGTCAACCTAAATAGCATAACTAAATATTTAAACAGTCTATACTTTGTATAGAAGGCTATCTTCCACTTATCCCCCTTTATAATATAGATATAATTATATGCATTATAAAGGTTAAGCTAAGTATAAATCTATACACCACTTAGTCACGCGATGGTCTTATTAATTAAGGGAAGGGGGTAGTAATTCTTAATTAAAATAGTATTAAGCCTATAAAAGTCTATGTAAATATAGACTCCCCTATCCTTCTTAGGCATGTATAATAGTAGTACCCCTATAAATAACTTTAAGGGTTGGATCTAGCCCTTTATAAGCATAGTTTAAATATACTTGTAAATGGCTGCTATCTCCCATAGAGAGTAATAGTAAAAAGGCCTAAATAGTGGCTTCTTCCCACCTACTAGCTTAATCTATAAGTTAACTCTTTTATAATAGGAAGGAAGCTCCTTAGATTCCTTCTTTAAAAATATACTTATAAAGTCCTTGCACTATTCTAGCAAGTTATCCTTTATAATAACCTTCTTTATATTTACTATACTAACCTAGAACACCTTATTAGGGGCTTTATAAGTAGAGTTAAAGAAGTTCTTTATAAATATAGCCTTAATCTTAGGACTATCCCTATGGAAGGTATATTTCCCTTTAGCCTAGTAGGTCTTTAGGTCATGTATCCTAAGCTATAGCATCCCTAGAGTTACTTGTTCCATATTTAGGGATACTATTATAAGGACCTAGAATTCCTTCTAGACCCCTTACAAGTCTTAGAAAGTAATTAATACTTCTAAGACTCCTTTATTTTAAAGCTTTCCTCTATTTATAGTTCATGTAAATAATTAATATAGGAGGATATCCTATCCTGCCTGCTTTATAAGCAAGGATAGGACTATATTAACCTTGCTCCCACTATTAATCAGGGCCCTGTAATTTATAATTACTCTACTAGGCAAGGTAGCCTTTATAGGAAGGATTATCCTCTCCCTTACTAGCTATTTCCTTTCTAGTAGTAGTTCCTTTACTTTTATTATAGCCATGGTTACAGGTACCTTATATTATTCCTGCTTCTTCTACCCCTTCTCCTTCACAAGGTTAGGGTAGTCTAGTTTAATATAACCTAATTTCCCATATAGGTAGCATTGCATGCCACCCTTATAGTTATTCTAGTATTAGCCTATTCTATAAATATAATAGTTGCCCATCTAGCCCTATGGTAATTATTATCCTCTATAATTAGGTCTTAGTTATAGGGAACCTTTTATTACTCTACTTCCTTGCCTATTATTTTTCTTTCCCTATTAAGGTTAATTATTTCATAAAGTATTTAACTAGATGCTTAGTTAGAGTTTTATAATAAGGGATACTAATTCTACTAGTATTCTTAGGAATTAGTTTTATTCGCGAACCTTCTAGCATACTATAAATAGGAAAGACTTATAAAATAGCCTTAGAATAATAGCATTTATAAAGCAACCTTTATTACTAATTTCTGCCCACTAGTCACGCTAGTGGCTTAGGTAGGTATAGTTATCCTTACCCTTTTATGGCTTTATATAGATAGCCTTGCTCTAGGCTACATGGTAATAGTCCATGGGATCTCCTAGCTAATAAAGGAGAAACTAGTAGAAGTTATCCCATGTTTATAAAGTATATAGGATGTCCTTAAGCTTCTATAACCCTTAGAGTATTAAGTTAAGATATAGGATTATAAGGTTTAGATAGTCCTCCTTTATATAGTAATTTATTTCCCTAAAGGCTCTTATCTTTTGTATAAATTTATAGTAATTTATATAGGTTATTATATAATACTACTTGTCTTTAGTAGGTAGTTATAAAAAAAAGGTCTTTTAGGAGGAGGTAGTTACTACACTTATAATTCTAATTAGTTATGCTTATAAAAGGGTAACTAATAGTCCCCTTTAATAATTATAATATATTCTACTTATTTATAAAGATTCTTAATAGCTTTAGCTTATTTATAAAGTTCCTTAAGGGATATATTTTTAAGGTCTTTATAAGGTATTATGTTTATAATACTAGTTATCTAGTTACCCCTATTTATAGAACTACTAGAAGCTAAGGGTAAGGTTACTTTCATATCCTCTAGGCTTATCATCTTTTCGTGAGCTAGATAGATTAACTTAGCCCTATTATAGGATAATTCTAGTTGGATAGTCTTATTACATAACCTTATCTTATAAGGTCCAGGTGTTTATTTAAATTATCCCATGGTAATAAGTATCCTTTACCCCTAATAAATAAATTATAAAGTTTAAGTATTAAAATTATAAGGACCTAAGGCCTAAAGGGGTTGTGATAAGTATAAAAGGGTATAAAGGCACTTAATAAATAATATTAATAATAGAATCCATGCGTGAATCCATAGTTAGGTTGGTATTATAGATTAACACTGAGTTGCAAAGTCTCTACCTTTATAAAGGGAGGATATCCTTCCATGTGCTAAGTCAGCTCCTGGCTGACTCAGTCCATGAAGTTCTAGCTATCCTCTATATATCTATGGTAAGGGTCTTACATTAAGTTTAATAACAGGTGCTCCTAGGGATTAGTATATAATTAATCTTAAGTTTACTAGTATATTATAAACCTTATAATAAAAAGCTTTATTTAAGTTCTTATAAGAACTAGACTTAATAATAGCACCCCCTCTAGATTCTTATATTATAAATAGTACTAGGCTAAATATAGCTTAGAACCTAGAGTATTTATACGTATTACTATACTAGTTTTTTTTATATAAATACTTAAGAAGTATATTAAGGTCTAGTTTTATTACTAGATTTTTTTTAGTATTTAGTAGGAAGCCTATATTTAAAAGTAAGTCTATTTCTAATATACTAATTAGTTAGTAAATAGTAAATTAGGATTTAGGGCTTAGCTATATATTATAAGTATCTTTTTTTTAAAAGGTAGGGACTTTTTTTAATATTATTCTTTCCTACTTACTTATAAAGTAAGAAAGGGTATATATAATAGTATTTTAGCTAGGTAAATTACCCTTATAAAGTATAATATAGCTCTTAGGAAAGAGTTTAAGTATTTATATAGGTAGGAAAGGGTCATTAGGCTTAAAATAATAGTCTTCTAGCAGGCCTTTAAATAGTATCTAACTAGTGGTTATTAGTAATCACTTTTTTAAATTAGAAGGTACTAGGGGATATAAATAGTTTCTAGTAATTAACTATATATATATATATATTTATTATTAGTAGTAGGGGCCCTTTTTTATAACTAATAATATTATCCTAGGTTATTTATTCTTATTAGTATAAGTCTATAAATCCTTAAGATTTTATAACTTTTTAAAGCTAAGCAAGCTTTGTATATCTCTTTAATATGCTAGCTATATTATAGTTACATGGGTGGTATAGGTGGTGTTAGACTTAGAAAGAATAAAGGATAAATAAGTATAAGATATAAGTAGGATTAAAATAGATTTAATTAATTAAAGAGTAGGAGAGCCCTTTTATATTTATACCTAAGTTATAGGAGCTAACTTTCCTACCCTTCTACTAGTATAAGTAACTTACCTACTTAGGGTAAGTAACTTACTATTAAAGAGTAAGTAGCTTACCATACTTACCTATACCTACCTAAAATTTAAGTATAAAGTAGTAAGGCATGGGAGGCTTATTTACTATTATCCACGTTTGCTATATGGCTTAAGTATGGCTAAGCAGATGGGAAGCCCTATTCTCCACACCCTGTGGCCGTATGTACTGGACAGACGATAGTTGCAGCAGATGTACATCGCTTTCGGGTCTTATTGCTCGTACTGTAGATTGGCCGTGTACACATCACCCCTGCCGTCATCATTTCCCATCTGTTTGTCTCCAACTAGAGCGGACGTGCGGCGTATCAGATATCCATGGCAGTGATGTGCACAATCTAGGCCAACCCGAGATAGGGATAATGGCTCCTCGTATGGGCATAGCTTTCTATTATCGTTTGCGAGAAGATGATTTCTTCCCCGGGAAGCTTACCGTTTCCTGATTGGTGTCCGTACTATTATATATAATGGATCCATTCAACAAAATTTCACGGGCAAGTCAATGTTTCCTGCATAGTTAGGTCATACCAATGTATTTACATATTCGTGTCAATATCACTCACGTTGGTCGTCACTCTCCCTTTCCATCATTGAGAGTTGCCTACTGACGAATCCTACCTAGACTGTCGTAAACCAGTTCAATTCTGTGGAGGCTCTGCCATGGATGTCCGTTGGGTGAGCCAGAAGAACCCCCGAGAACATCCTGCACAGAGCTGACGCCTGTGTCCCAGATTTATGATCGGAGGTGTATCAATGGCGCTAATTCTCGGGAAACTCTACACCATGTTCGATACAAAGTCGCTATTCATCGCCTCCACGGTTGTCTTCATGGGGGCATCACCGCTCTGTGGGGCTGCACCGACGATGAACGCCGAGATCGTTGGAAGAGTCTTTGCGCGCGCCGGCGGGAATGGGATTTATATGGGTGTGCTGACGCTTCTTTCTTTGCACACGACGACTCCGGAACGGCCGCAGTATTTAAGCTTGACGTGAGTACACCCATTGGAATATCCGGGTCGAGCGCCTCATGTGCTGAACAGAAAGATAGGGGCCTAGTCTGGGGTCTAGGAACCGTTCTCGGCCCGGTTGTTGGCGGTGGCTTTGAGCTGTACACATGGCGCTGGGCCTTTTACATCAATCTGGTCTTCGGCGCCATCCTTATCCCGATATACCTCGCCGTGATACCGAGCAACTCTCCGACCCCTGGAGTCTCAATCTGCCATAGGCTCGCGAGCCTCGACTGGGCGGGCGCCATCCTCAGTGTCGCAGGATTCACGACCCTCGTAATGGGAATCAACTTCGGCGGAACGCTCTACCCCTGGACCAATTGGGAGATAATAACACTATTCGTCGTAGCCGGCGTGGTGTGGATATCGTTCCTCTTCCAACAGGCGTTCACGATGGCGACATCATTTACGACCAGACTCCTTCCAATGCACCTCTTCAAGCAAAAGGAGCCCACACTGCTCTTTATCGCATGCGCCTCGGCGGCTATAGCGACGTGCCCGAATGTCTACTACATCCTGATCTATTTCCAGTATACAAAGGGCGACAGCGCGATTGCGTCGGCCGTCCGGCTCCTTCCGTTAATATGCACGCTGGTTGTGGCGATCCAGGGGAGTGGCGCCATGATGTCCCGCGTTGGATTCTACAAGCCATGGTACGTGGCTGGGAGTGTCATTGCGCTTAGCCCGGCGATTGCGTTTGGTACGTACAGTGTTTTAACTTCAAATATACGAACGTCTACTGACGCGAAGACGCAGCTACTACGGTGACCACACAGACTTCTCTTAGTATGATATACGGGCTCGAAGCAGTCTTGGGGCTCGGTCTCGCGTTGTACGTCTAGGCGTCGTTTGCGGTTATCCAGGCTGTGACTGCCCCGGCGGATAGCGCGTATGGGCTGACGTCGATGATTCTCGGTCTGTGTGTTCTCCTGCCCTCTGTCCAATGAGATTGTTATGATATATATACACGAGACGCTGGCGGCGAACACGCCAGACAGCCCAACTCACCGGAATGACTCTTGGCATGTCCGTCACGGGCGCGATATTCGTCAACGTGGCCCAGAACCGGCTGTTTGCCTTGTTTCCTGATCTAACTCGCACCCAGGTATCCAGTCTCGTGTCGGGCACGAGCAGTGGTCTTCTCGGCAGTTTACCAGAGGCTACACGGGAGCTGGTACTGGAAACCATCGTGGTGGGCTGGCGGGAGTGTAAGTCTGACCTTCCTCAACTAGTTTCGTTCGTGCAACGCGTGCTTGGACATATACTGATGCGGCGGTGGGGTGAATTAGGTTTATATGTGTCTCTGTTGGCGTGGGCATCAGCCTTGTTTGTGCGATCTTGCTTGGGATGAGTTTTTGATCACACCTCGCTCTCCACTCAACTGTGCTCGTGCTGATGGTATATGTAGAATAAGCGCGCCAACATCAAGGCTGGGGCGGGTGGTGCTTGAGCCAGACTCTGGCTCGTCTTTTGTCATAAAGTACCCATTGCTTTGGCCTCCAGGTTCAGTAACGTTACGGAAGATTACAGGAACTAGGAAAGAGGGAAATCTGCATCTTTACTTGTTAGGTGCTGCGCGCTATACTTAAAGCGTTGATTACGCTTTCTTCCACAGGCAATGACAACTAGAGCAGTGGCGTGGGGATGTGGAAGTTGCCTTTCTCTCATCAACCCTGGCCTGGGATGAAACAAGGTAGGCTCTTCGCCCAGGAACGATTATAATAGAGTTTCTCCGTGAGGAGTAAAAAGACGAAGGCATGAATTTTATAAACGTCCGTATGTAGACAAGCACCACACGCTGTAGTTACAGGGATGTACCTTCCGCCGCATTTCTGACGCAACCGATATCTATATAATCGCTGGAACAGTATCCTAAGAATCAAGTGGCCTCGTATTTAAACCACCCATGTTTCTCACAAGGGACGACTCGCTGTGAATATCCTAAAAGGAGGGCACCGCAAAAGCGCAACCCAGTCCACATCCTGTAAAAGCGGCTTCGCAAAGCTCTCCCACCGAAAGTCACAGAGCTGAACTTCCCTGCAGCTCCTGGCATACAGCACGCGCGGTAGGTAATAATTGTTGAAGGAGAACGGCGTTGAGGTACAGAGCGTGACCCGAACCTCGAGCCCACCGTCGCCAATCCCACCAACGACTTCCAGCCCTTGTCCAAATTGCACCCCGCGCGGGAACGCCGCCAGGTCCTCCAGAATATGCACATTCGGACTAATCCCCACGATCCTACCCCCGGGCTTCAAGCTCCGATGAATGTTCTCCCACATATCGCGGAGCTCGCTCTCGGTCCGGCTATAGTTCAGCAGCCACGGCGCGAGGACGATATCGAACTGGCCAACGTCAATGGGCTTCCCGCAGTCGGCGACGTGGAACTCGAGGTTGGGGTTACCGTTTGCGCAAACGCGTGCCGCGTCCACCATTGCGGCCGAGATGTCGACGCCAACGGCTTTGCTTGCGCCCCACTCTAGGGCCTTGCGGCAGTAGAAGCCTGTTCCGCAGGCGAGATCGAGGACCGTCTCGCCTTTTAGGGCGCCGATGATGGATTCGAGGGCGGCGAGTTGGAGTCGCCCCGTTGGGAGTTGGGGGAATTCGACGTAGGCGTCGCCGATTGTATCGTATTGCTGGATCGTCATTGTGACTGGGTATATAGTTCTTTGTAGAATTGATAGCGTCTGAACCTAGGAATGGGTAATGGATTCTTATTCAGAAGGGGGAATATGGCATAGATTGACTACTTCAAGTCCTCGCATCTTTATATCGTCTTCCGTATCGATTCCTCGGCTGGACCTGTGTGTGTCGCATGGTATGCATATGTGTGCAAAGGGATACTGGAATGGATCAACGCCTAATATAGAACGTCTCCACCCATCACGCTCATTCCTCACGATCCCCTTGCATACGCCATGGACCGAGGAACCCTCTCCAGGCAGCCACCATTTTAGGTTTCTACAGCCCTACAGAGCCACAAAGCCACGCGCTGTAGATAATGCCTCGGGACTCGTATGTTAAGTACGGTTCGCCTCAGACCGAGATCCATAAAGACGCCACAGGGGCCGATATACCCTACTGTTGGGGATCATCTACAACACACATCTAGAGGTACCTTTGTTACATACCTGCCCTCATAGCCGCGCTTAGCTGATATGTTGTACTCCACTACTTACTGGGCCAGAGGATCGCTTCAGCTCAATGACGAGGGTAAAGGGATAGCTAGTGTGAACAGGGTAAACTTGACCCCACTGGCGGTTACCTGTTCCCCCCGTAGTGAGTAAGGGATCGCTTTTGTTAGTCATACGTTACCAGCGTCGTGGGGGAGCGTACTATGTATGACATGCACTCGCATTGTCTCCGCGGCCCCTGCATCTGGGTAGGTATGATAGAGTTATTTGCGGTTTACACCCTATGACGCGATGGAATATTGTTCTGGGACAGGGCCGCAGTGCTGCTGGTCTGGGACCCCGCACTATATCTCGGCCACTCCGCCGGACAAATACGGTACAGGCCTAGATCATCCTGCTTAGTGGGCCAAGGTGATCAAGCTTCCATATGTTCTGGTGAGCCTGCAATCTTCCTTGTTGTGGACTGGCGGTTGTGCAGCCCACAGGAAGCGTCTCACGTCGGATACCCCTGTAGTTGTATAGGCGCCGGAGGGCGGCGGTCCCATACAATCAGGGGGTATATTACAGTATATGTCTCCCTCGTTAATGGATTTTGTCGGTAGAGGCCTCAAGGCTTAGGCAATATATTGGCTTATGCTAAAGCTATCCCAAGTCCTGTACTACAGAAACCGCTTGTTCAATTCGCCGTCGCCGTGTGAGGCTTCTACAACTTGCTTGACTGAACCTGTAGACTCACGTCACCGCTGTTGGCTCTTCCAGTTGTCCCCGAGGTCGTGGTAAGTGATTTCCTGTCCTCTATCTCATGTTCCTGTACCACTTTTGCAAACTCTGCCTCAATATCGTGCTCCGACAGCCATACCGTATCCGGCCTGTTCCTCATCCTCTCAAGCAACCTCGCATCCTCCTCCTCGGCGGACCCAGAAGACGCAGCCTTCTTGCTCGTATCCAGCTGCCCATGCACAATTTGCAGTAAGCGATCCGTGTGCTGCCGGCGTGTCTTCTCGTATAATCGCAGCGCTGCCTCAATACGATCCGCAGCCGATAGGTCTTGTACATGTCGGAAGGCAAGTGCAAGCGCAAACGCATCGTCCAGCGCAAGGGAACCGCCTGCAGCAAATGCGCCGCCGTGGGCATGTGCAGCGTCCCCGACTAGAGTCACTCGCGAGCTAAAAACCCATGTTTGCAGGGCGTCGCCGGCGAAGTTGGGGTAGAGGTTCGTGTAAGGTGTTGCTTCGGTCAGGGCTTTGACGATTGGGTTCCAGTTCTGACGAGAAAAGCAAGATTAGCTTTGGTAGCACAAGTCATGACCCCGGACACGTTAAGTAAATACCTTATACCGTTCACGCAGGAAGCTCACGTCGCCTTGCTGATCCCAGGCAACATCTCTCTCGATCTCCTCGGAAGTCCGAGGGTCGCTGTATGCGCCCACCGTTGTATACTGGTTCTTTCCTGCTCACCGTTAGCCGTTGGGGGCAGATGCACAAGTCTAGTCAGGAGCATACCCAGTCTCGAGGCGAAGAAGTTGTCATTGGGTCCCCACCAGTGCATTGAATCCGCCGGTAAATCGGGGATTTTCCTTCGACCAACGAGGCATCGAATGTGGACCGCATATACACCTTCCCGCTGAAACGCAGTTTATAGTTGGGAAGGAACGACTGTCTCACTTTCTTGTTCATTGTTAGTTTCCATCCCAGTGTCCAGAGGACAGCATTGTACTAACCGATTTCAGCCCATCCGCCCCGATAAGGATATCTCCATGCGCGCTGGTGCCATCTTCAAAGTAAAGCGTGACACCACCCTCGTCGGCTTCTGCACGTAGAAGCTTCTTTCCCAGATGGATTGCTTCGCGGGGCACATGCTCCAACAGCGCGGAATGCACATGCCCTCGGTGAAAACGGGTAGTATGGTGGCGAGCATCTGGGACATTGCAATGTGTATCGACGGAGATGACTTGGTTTGTCTTCCAGTGGCTGATTGCCGTATATCAGCAAAACTGCAACACGTAACGCTAGTTTTTGTTGATATACACACCGGAAGATCTGTGGAATCCCACTGGGACCTCGGAACCCAGTCTCGTCGCTCAGTGCACTGTGGATTCCCAGTTTCTCGAGCGTGCGCATGCCCTGCTCTATGTCAGTACGCAATCGTCGTAATACTGCTCGCGGCGTTTACATTCGGACTCAGTGCAATACTGGCCCCGATCTCCAGGAGCTCAGGCGCCTGCTCGTAGAGCTGCACATCCAAATTGGCGATCTTCGAGATACGCGCGAGAGCCACAGCAGTGGCCAGGCCCGCGATGCCTGCGCCCGCGATAAGCACTCTTAGCGGTTTGGTGGTGTCGGCCATTTTACAACGTCACGACGATTATTCAGAGAACGGCGTTACTTGTGTACAGAAGAAGGAGGGGAGTCCCATCATATTATTCCTATATCTTCCCTTATCGCCCGAGAAGAGTTGGAGTAACCACTGCATGTATCGCGTTCTTCCTGGTTTCCAGCCAAGCACGTCAGCGCTGCATGCCTGACGCCACCATCGCGATTGCGAATCCACGCGTGATTTTAAGACACCTTGGCGCGTTGCTTGTCCAATACCACAACTCTTACTCTGCTTTGCCGGCTTGACCTGGGTATCGTCGACGGCCCGTTTCGGCGTTTGTGTCGGCAGATGCCCGACAGCGGTCCAGGCCACCTGTGACGGGGAAAGCGAGTGACATCTTGCTGGATTGCGCAATGGCTGGGTTGTCGGTAGGTTTCTCTTTAAAGTTGGAGAATATTCTCCGAGATAAGCTCCAGGAATTTGACAGCATTCTTCTGCTTCAATCTCGCAATGGCCTCCACAAAGCCCATCTTCGAGGCCACGGCCGATACCGACAGTGGCAGCGACGCCGAGTTCAACAATGCGCCCAAGGTGCCAGCCCAGTTTGCAGACGAGAGCTTCAAGCTCTTCTCTAAAATTGAGGTCACTGACCCGACGCCCGAAGAGGCGATTCGAATCCGGAACAAGTGTCTTTGGCGTATCCTCCCCTTCTTGTGTGTTGGATACCACCTTATGTATGTGGATAAGCAAACAGTAAGTTATCACCCCCCCTGACGACAAATGAGCGGACGCTGATAACAGGATAGTTAGGGAGTTCTGCTATCCTAGGCATCATGGACGATGCGCATCTGAACTCGAATCAGTATAACTGGCTGTCCTCGATCTTCTATTTCGGGTATCTCCTCGCCGAGTGGCCGCAGAATTGGGCGTTGCAGAGATTTCCAGTTGGAAAATGGCTCGCGGGGAACTTGATCATCTGGTAAGTTCCTTTACTACTTTTCCTCGATGGGTACTCATACAATCGTAGGGGGTGTATTATCCTACTTCATATTCCCTGCAACAGTTTCGCCTCGCTCTTCGTCGTCCGCTTTTTCCTGGGCCTAGCGGAAGCTTGTATCGTCCCTGCCTTTCTGCTGAGTATGTCGATGTTCTTCACGTACGGTGAGCAGGCGGTTATGATGCCCATTATGTGGTCCATCGGCAATGCTAGCCCTATCACATCGGGTCTCCTGTCCTACGGTGTACTGTGGATTGACACTGGGAGCTTTTCGCCTTGGAAGTGGTTCATGGGTTTGTTTTCCACACACTTTGTATCTACACCATACTAAGCTGCTTGGTAGTCATTACGGGCGTCGTTACTGTAATCTTCGGCGTCGTCGTCGGCATCTTCTTCCCAGACAGCCCCGTCAAGGCGAGTTACTTGACATACGAAGAACGCGCGAAAGCGATCCTACGAATCAAGGAGAACCATTCCGGAATCGAGCAGAAGACGTTTAAGCGATACCAGTAGGTCGCCTTTTGATTTCCCTTTTGTATACAATGTGCTGATGAAAGGTAGATTCATCGAAGCAATCTCCGACCCGAAGACATGGCTCTTCTTCGTCCACGCGTGGTCGCAGGAAATGGCCAACGGAATCACGAACCAGTACTCGTTGATTATCAACTCGTTTGGCTTTACCGTCCTCCAAACCACGCTTCTCGGCTGCGTTAGTGGCGCAGTCTCATTCGTCTCACTCGCCTCTGCGGCCATTGCTTTGTATCACACTAAGGTATCCCGCCCAATTCACTCTTCTCACCCCTACATAGGCGAGACCTAACAACTACCACAGAATGCCCGCGCCTGGATCTCTCTAATCGCATACATCCCCGCGGCGCTGTCGAGCATCCTCCTCCTGGCTCTCCCCTGGTCAAACAGGTGGGGTCTGATTTCAGGAATCTGGATCCGATCTACCGCAGGAATCCCGTACGCAGTCGTCATGATCTGGGCGGCGAATGCGTCAGCGGGCCATACGAAGAAGACGACAGTTATCGCGCTGTACCATGTGGGATATGGGCTGGGGAATATCATCTCGCCGCAGTTGTTTCGGCCGGAGTGGAAGGTTTGTTGCACTCATGATTCCTTATCGGTTTAAAAACGCTGATGAATTGGTAGCCTCGGTATCGTCCGACGTGGATTATTATCCTGGTGGTAAGTCAACGACCCGCTAGAAGCCTCCGCCTAAGCGGCTATATCTGTTAACCCATTTATCACAATCAGGTCGCCGCAATCCTGCCCTCAATCATCATCATCGTACTACGTATATATCTAAGCAGAGAAAACAAACGCCGTGACAAACTCGCCAACGAAAATCAAGTGGCCGCCAATGGAATCATCGAGACGGTCGATGCCGATGGCACCAAGGTGACTCGTGTGGTAGACAACACGCAAATGGACCTGACTGATCGGGAGAACCTGACTTTGTAAGTGATGCGGGTCTTCTGTTTGGGATATGTTGCTAATCCCGGTAGC
Source organism: Aspergillus carlsbadensis (assembly GCA_025688815.1). NCBI lineage: Eukaryota > Fungi > Ascomycota > Eurotiomycetes > Eurotiales > Aspergillaceae > Aspergillus > Aspergillus carlsbadensis. The sequence continues at coordinate 74,700 of MU628234.1, forward strand.
CGGTATGTTCTTTAGGCAGGACACTCTCATCTCCGGCAGAAGGGTTTGTGGGGCTCGGGATGATCCGAACTCATGCATATGCACTGCATTTTTAGACCCCGGGGGCAATTGTAGAGTGCCAATCAGCTGCCAAGGAGGGAAACTGATGCTGGGTATCTGCTGTAGCCTGGAGTCCTGCTCAGACGTTGGAGATGCATTGGCCGTCGATCTCAATTTACGCACACGGCGAGGATTGAATATAGAACTAGTAGATAGTGGTCAAGAGGAACCGATTCTTATACATAGTGGCTGTCTATTGGGCCTGCATCCCATGCTAATGAGGTAGAATTTACATGTCTTTAGATATATCAAGAATGTCACGAGTCACTTGTTTTAATTTTTCTAACCGGTGCTAATGTGAGAAAATCCTGATATCAGGGGTGTAATGTCAACGCCTCGAGGGGGCAAATGCCCTAAATTCGAAGCACAAAACGAACGCCAGTGAACAATTGAAGGAATCGGGATTATTACTTACTTCTTCTTCTTCGCTTTCCCGTCCTCCCCCTTTCCACCGTCGTTCTTCTCATTCTTTCCCTCCTCTGGATCACTAGGACACATCACCCACTCGGCATCCTTATACCTCTCAATCCCCTTCCGAACCTTCTGCACAATCCCCCCAGCGAACACCCAGTCATCCTCAAGCTTCTGAAAGACCTCGAGGACGCACTGCTCCGCCGTCTTCCCAGGCCTGGCGGCCTCCACAGCAGCCCGAACCCTCCTGCTATCCGACCTACAGATGTAACAGACCCTCATCTTCCAGGTGAGGCCTGCGGGTTATACGACTCGGGGCCCGCGCGCGTCTCGGGATTCGTGGCGCTAACTTTCGCGGACTCAGTGCACTGCACGATATTGAACATGCTGTGCAGGTTTCCCTGGGGGTCGTCGAGGAGGATCGTCCAGCCTTCGGCGTTGCCTGGGAGCGCGATCTGCGCGAGGCTGAGGGTGAAGGCTCGGCTTACCATTTGGGTGTTCATTTTGTTTGTGTGGTGTCCTGTTGTGAGCTTGGGTGTGTTGAGAGGGGGGGAAGGAGTAAGAAGATGGTGGTTTCCTGGGTGGGTGATTTGATGAGCTAGATGGGCTGCGTGGGCGTTTATATATGTTGACCAGTATTCATTGTCAATGTTTAGGTAATGGCTTGCATCTCTTTGCACCTTTGTCATCTCATAAGATCATCATATAGCGCTTACTCTATTTCGACATTAATACGATTGTTCTTCATTGTCCTTTTCGCATACTCATTCATACCTTCGGCTAGCAACAATCCAATAATAGTCCATTATTTCCAATCTCTGTTCCAAGGCTTTGTCTCTCCATCAAATGTAGTCTTTATTCAAATCAAGCGCTTTGTTCATTTGCGGTCAAGACATATTCTGTCTTCCAAATTTCATGCCCCTACAATATCCTATCTGGATAATGTCTTGTAAGAAACCCACATTAAGATCTACAAATTGTGTCCACTCGTGTTGTTCTCGTATGTGATCCGTCAGGCTCTTTTACCCGCAATTGGCCCTTATATGCCTCAGCTCTATCCACAAGGACTGTTTTGATGATTATAATATTTTTACGACTTATCATACCTGGCGGGACTAAATAGGCAAGGAAAGAAGTAATATTAATTTCGAGCAATTTTCATATTTTCTGCAAACCTATATATGCTGTGTCAAAAACAGCACCTTGAAGTACTGGCCTGCCCCTCACGCCAACAAAACGACAACCCACCCCTTTACCTCTCATCCACAAGCCTCCCATAAAAATCCCCCGCCCCCCTCTCCAGAATTCCCTGCTCCTCAAGCGACCTCACCATCCCAAGAACAAACCTCTGCCTCCCACAGCTCGGGTCCGCCCCGCGCCCCGCCTCATCAACCATCCACACCTGACTCTCCTTGATCGTGCCCAGGCGGTACCGCGCGTGCACATCCGGGTATGTGAACGGTTTGTCGGACTCCTTCAGGCAGTGCCATCGCCCAGGGGCGGATATCAGGCGCATGGCTGCGGCTTGGTAGGTTATGCAGCTTGTTTCGAGGATAGGGTCGCCGAGGGGGCGGGAGAGGATCAGGAGCCAGCGGCCGGATTTCTCGGCGGGGGTGGGTCGGCAGAGGGCGAGGAAGATGTTGAAGTCGGGGGGTGGAGTCATGGGGGGTGGTGGGGGCATGTTGGTGGTTGGTGGTTGGTGGTTGGTGGTTGGTTAGTGAGTGTAAGTGGTATCTTGGGATTTCGATGTGTTTGCCTATTAGAACGAGCGAGAATGGTGGGGTTTCTCGGGTGTAGGAATTTCATGAGGTAGGTGGGTTGGCCGGGGCTTTATATACAGCGTTTTAGACATGGGTTCCATCGCTTTGTATCTTTCTTTTTGTTGTAACTCATTGTGTGGCCCTTTATGGCTGTACACGTGAGAGTGATTGTGCACTAAGATCCTTTCAGGTATACACTAGACCCGCAAGGAACAATGACATTCAACAATGCAAGACAAATCCCGGGGACTTTAAGGCCTTTGATAGAGTCCAGGCGGAAATAGCAAGTATTCTTTGCAGCCCATTAAGCATAGTTCGATTTCGGGGTTTATTATACCTCAAATATTGTGATCCAGTATCCACATGTCCTGTTTGGCAACCAGCTTACTTGTGTCTTGAAGTTCCCTCACGTTGCTTGCCCTGTTCCGTGTCTTCATTCTCAGCCAGTGATTAAGATCCTGTCCGCCATTCTGGTGCTGAGTCTACCAGTGGCCGAAGCTGCCTGGCCCCTTCCCAAATCCTCTGTATTCTCTTAATCTTGGAAGTATAACTACGTGTCCCATTTACCCAGCCTACTGGTAGTTTATGTTCAGGATCATGTACCCCCCTCCTTGCATACCATCCAAATCGGCCTTCATATATACAACTTACAGTTTAGCACTACAAAACCTACTTTCACAATCTCACGTAACCCCTATCCAATAAATCAAGTATATATTGATTGCTCTTCTATACTCCACCCACTGCATCCCTCCCTCCACTCCTCATCAATCATGCTAAGAAAAACATCCGCCGACCCAAAAGCCAACACCCCCTCAATCTCAAGCGCATTAACCAACGCATAAACATACGCCTGACTCGCCTTCCCACCCGCAACGCGCGCCGCAACCTCGTTAACGCTCTGCACCTCACTCTCAGTAAGCACCTCCCCAAGCTCTTGCCGCGTGTGCATACCGGGCTGGTAAAACGACTGCCCGGCCTCCCTGCAGGCTTTCCAGGGCCCGTCGGGTGTGGCGCGCTTCGACTCGTAGATCGTGCAGTTTGTTTCGAACTGCGCGTCGGGCGCGCCGGCTTGCGGGGCGAGAATGAGCATCCAGCGGCCGCCGCGGGCCTCGTCGCCTTCTGGGATGCACATGGCGATGTAGATTGTTTGGCAGGGCATTTTGTGTGGTTCGGGTTGTAGGTTGGTAGATGAGTTGGGAGTCCGAGATTGGATGATTTCTCTACTTGGGTTTAAAGAAGGGATTATATAGTTTGGTATGTCCTTTGGTGTAGAGTGTGAAAGACTTCAATAAATTTAAAGCATTTGTTGTGCCTTGACTATCTTGAACAATGCTCTTTGTTTCCGCGTTAATCACCCTGGAGATACTTTGGCTTTGTCATTACTAGCAACACTGCCTATGTAGTCTTATTGTTCACAAAGTACTTTTTAGTAGAGGACTGTCTATAGTATACCTTTGTTGAGCTTTTTAACCAAGACAAGGGTTATCCTAGGAAAATAAAACAAGCCTTTCTTCAACACTAATGTTAACTTACAAAGCTGGATATATCGTACAGGCATTTCTGCAACTATGCCCTGAAGAACCTGAGGGCCCCCTATCTAGATGTGTGGATCCATCGAACGAGTCTTGTTACACGGCAAGTTTTGTATCTAACCTGTAGCCGTCCATCCATGGGAATGGCGTACTTTATTTTCGGCGCCGGTATCCAGTGGCTGGCTGGACCACTCAATCACAGTCTTAATGTAGTATGGTATGGGATACACACTCTGCACGGCCAGCCAGCCACCTACGTATGCCATTCCCGACTATTTTGATTTCGGCCCGTCCAATCGAGTAATACAGAGTATCTGCCAATATACAGGACGAAAGAATAGTGCCTGGCCCAACTCCACCACAAGAAAAACACACAAATGCACATGCAAATCTACTTTATGCCCCCCAAACCCTCCTCTCCACCCACCGTACCGGCACATAAATTAACCCCGCAAGCACAAGCGCAACCTCAAACCCAATATCCCCCGTGGTCTCCGCAATCGGTCCCGTAAACCACACCTGCCCCATACAGGGGACAACAAGTCCAAAGGACAACGCCATGGCTCCGATCGCCGCAATCCCACTGGGTAAGGACTTCGCGCGATCCCAGTTCGCGGCCTCGTAGCGGGTGCAGTCGCCGCGCCGGAAGACGAAGTGTTCGACCAGCACGACGGAGACGAAGGCTGCGGACCAGTAGGCGATGACGTAGAGGAAGTTTTCGAGGTTCGTGAAGAAGGATTTTGCGGCGACCACTGAGACGGGGATTAGGATTGCGGTGTAGATTACCGACCAGATGAATCTCGGAACCCGGACGAAGAACGGGAGGAGGAGTTGGAAGTTCAGCGAAATCGAGTACATGCTCGCGGCGAGGTTGCCGAGGAGGGAGAAGGAGAGGAGCACCGCGACGAATTTCCCGAAGCCGCCGGCTGGTTGGAGCATGGCTTCTAGCACGCCGCCGACGCCGTAAAGCTCGTAGCCCGTTGACCAGGAGGGGATTGAGGGGGTTGTGGTGCCGATTGCGGCGCCGAGGGTCATTAGGGGGACGGTTGGGAGGAACAGGCCGAGATAAGTGTAGGTGAATATGCGGGTTGTTGAGACGGTGGGCGTGCAGTAGACGCTAAAGTCAGCGGCCATGCCCTGCTTTTCTTAGCTTGCGTTCGTTTCAGAGTCAAAGATAGGCTTAGTACATACAGCCCAGGGAATCAGAAACCCAGCAATAACACCACCAAATGAAAGAACCGTTGCGGCTGTTGGCGGCTCGGTTGGTGTCTGGTGGGAGAGATTACTGCCTCCAACACCGGTCGCAATGACAGTAGCAACGAGGGCGAAAAGCCAGCAGTAGCGCTCATACTGATGGAGAAACTTATATCCACCGAAGGAAACAACCATGCCGCAAATACCAATGACCACGATGCCTGCCGTGTCGTCGATGCTGCCATTCGAGACAGCCGCCAGGGTCGATCCGCCGAGAACAGACGAGACGACGCCGAATCCTGCGATTGTGCAGAGGTTCAGCAGGACGATTATAGACACGAGCCAGTATCTTCACATGTCAGTCAGTAGAGGATAATATGGGGATTTGAGGGCACGTACCCGAACGTGAATCTTGCATGCAGCATCTGCCGCAACCCCGTCCTCGAACCAAAGGTGCTAAAGTACGCCGGAGGAACAGTACACAGCATGTTAAAGAATAGAATAACCAGCGACGCGTCTCGTAGACTCATCCCCATGACAAACGTACCCACCATCCCGGTGATAATCCTGCTCTCAATTAGAAACGGAGCCATCAAGGGGTGAAATATGTAGTAGACATACGGTAGCAGGTTCGTACTCAACGTAAACCAGACGAAAAACACATTGATGAAGCGACTATCCGTCCGCTCTTCAAGCGGAATCGGCGCCACGCCTCGCAGTTCGATGCCCCAGTTTGTGATTCTCGAGAGCCATTTCTCCGGCACGCGGGGGAATTTGCCTTGCGCTTCGGCGGCGGCGGCGAGGTCATTGTCTTGTAAGCTGTGTTCGGCGTGCATTTTGGCGGGGTTCTATAACATGAATCTCCTGGTCATCGCATGATTCTTTGAAAACCAGAGCGGTGCAATAATGAGAAAGACTGCGAACTGGACAAATGAGTCAAAGCGTGGTCGGCGACAGAGGCAAATGAAGCGATCGAGATTTTCAGCGATAAGATCGAATCGCCGAGATCAGGAGCCGCTGATTGGCCAATGCGGTCTGGGTGCAGGGGTGGGCCCCACCAGCCCCGGCCGAAGCCGCCGGGAAACTGCTCGCCGCGTGCTTTTCCGGCGGGGTCACCATTCGAGTTCATGTGGTAGTATAGCTTATAGGCACGGATATTCAAGAAGTCTGACACGGACAATGAAAGAAAAGAATGAGGCTAGTAAAATCGTAAAGTACACTGCCGTGGCCCAAAATATCCGGAAGGTGTCATGAGATATATATAATTGACCGCGGTGGACCACCCGGAGAGATAATCATAATTAGCACATTGACTTGCTTCGCTTCCTCCCCTTTGGAGCGGTTGGAACAGCCAGACTGGGGCCAGTCTGCAGGGGAAGTTGTACCGGAATCTCTTTGCTCAGCGGGGTACGAATTTCTTCGATGCTGCCCACGCGGTTGACGTCGAGCACCCACGTTGACCCCCCCTGGATCTGCACATAGGGCTCCGTGCGCATCCACGCAATCCACTTCCGCACAACCCTCACCGCAAGCTGCTCATCAACGCAGAACCATTCGGTATGTGATTTCCCACAGCCTGACCCAGGAGGGCACCGGGCCTCTTTCCGCCGGTACGGCGCCAACTCGACATGGATGAGCCGCTCGGCGCGAGAGATGTGCGGGACGAGCTGGAGATCGGCCTCGGATTGTGGGAAGTAGCTCATCAGGTCTCGGCCGCATTGCTTCTCCCAGGATCGGAGGCGCGGGGCCACGTCGGTTGTTAGGCCGATCTTGTAGTACCCGAACTTGCCCCTGCACTGGTAGATGTAGATGTGCCCGCTGTGGTTTGCGTCGGCGTTGCTTATTGGGGCCACGATGAACTTCTCCAGCTCGTCTGATACACAAGGTCGTTCCTTGCCTGAAGGGTGGTAGTCTACAAAGTCTGGTAGGGCGGTCTTGACCCTCGTGTCCCTTGGAGGTATGACGACCTCGACTGAGGGTGTGCCCTCGGGCTTCGATGTAGGACTAGGAGTCGAGGTTCCTCGTACTGACTTCAGCCATTCCTGAAGGGCAAGGACAGCGCCGCTGGGAAGAGCCGAGGACGGATTTGGTTGCCAACGCGCGGAGAGCCTGGCCGCAACATTCTTGTGTCTCCCGCACAGAAGCAGCGAGAACAGGGTCTTGATGGTCTGGGGTAATGACGCTTCTTTCAAAGATGAAGCGTCGTTCAGGTTGCGGAGTGCTAATGCGAAGTTTGGAGTTTGTGCTTTTGACGCGCATCGAGTATTGTTGTGAATCGTAGCGACACACTTCGGCTTGTTCTCGACTGGCACGTCCTCCAAAGACGGTGGTATCAGCCTTTTCAATAACTCCAGCAGCTTCAAATCCTCATCTCCCATTGCCTTTGCCGGGCGCGTATCTTTTTCAGTAGGTTCCTCCTTCGCAACCTCCTCGGTCGCTGATGGAGGCACTGCCGGCTGGGTAATCAAAGCACGGAAAGTCTGAATTGAAGCCACAGTATCAAGGCCGGATGCGCCCGTACTTTTTGCTCTGGGCTTGGTTCTGAATAATTGGCCGTCGCTCAAGAAGTTGGAGTTGGGCTTAGAATTGAACGAACATCGTCGACTGAGGACATCCTCGGGGGCTGGCTGGTAGGTAAAGACTGGACGGTTCTGGGGTGGTGACCACTTTTCCTGGTCTGTGGTGACCGCTGATACACTGGCCACATGGTCATCATTAGGGGGAGAACCCGAGAGTGGCTTATCCGTGTCGAGGGCCGACTCGCTCGCGTTGCTGTCATCAGCGGAGGCGGCATTTGCGCTCACACCTGGCGGGGAGGAAACATTATCGAGTTCTTCAGTGGCCCCAGTGACGCAGATTCTCGGTGTGGACTCGCTAACAGGAGCATCGTGTGTATCCTCAAGGAATGTCCGCGGTTCGGTTCCACAGACATCGGCTACAGAGTCGTCAATGGTACTAGTCGGATCTGCCGTGTCCTCGACGAGTATTTGTGGAGGAGGCAGCGACAATGAGAGTGGTTTGTGGTCATCATCATCACCATCACCATCAACCTTGCGAGACGGGCTCTCCCATCCATAGTCCGTGACATCGGTTGCGATCGACTCATTTGGACTGAATACGGAGGCCGCCTCGTCTCCAGGAGAAGCCGGGGGCGTGGACGGTGTGCGGAGCGAAGAGTCGGGGAGTTTAGCGGGCGACGGGCTCCTGGTAGGGGTTTGTGGAATATGTGCCTCCGACATAGCTGTGGTATCGCAAGACGATAGAAAGGGGCCGACAATTGGTAGGATACTCGCAGGAAAAACAACGAACGCCAGTAACAGACAGGCAGGCAGAGGAGAGGAGGATTTCGTCAACGCAGGGGCTGACTCTATTTATGGGAGCCAGGCACCTCCCTCCCCGAGCCAACATTCGCAATGAGTCGGGGACGCCGGCTGGTCGCTGGTGTGCGTGCGTGCATCATTGCGAAACGTCCATCGCTGCGCCGGCCCTGGAATCCCTGCTGGTTTGTGATCCTGGGCGGTTCGAGCGCAGCACAGCTGATGGCTGCCCCTCGCGAACGATCGCGGTGGAAGCTGGATTGGGAAAGGCTGGCATTGTCAGTAATCGCTTTCGACTTCACTCCGGACGTGCAGAGGCTTGTCTGTGTGCTGTACTCGCCGTAAACTCAAAGACAATATGCCCGCTGCTCAGTCTGGCCGCACGAGCGGGAGCGAGGCTGACACGCCAAGGAAAAAGCAAACCATCGACGGGCTCGACTGACTCGCCCACGGTCGCACGCGATAAGCGCATAAATCCGGAGGCTGGGCTGGCGAATTTACTACTGACACGGCCGAACCGGTGCGTTGGGAAGGAGCGGCTCGCGGCGGCGATGCTGCCTTCCGTTTCGGCGCCTGGAGCGGTTGCCCGGGCCTTGGAAGCGCATCACGGACGAAAACAAGTCTCGGTCTTTGGCTGACTGACTTTTCCCGTAGTTTAAGATCAACAGCGCAGTCCTGACTTTCCCCTACGTGTCTTATCCCTCGAGTAGTTTGCTCTGCCACGTCGCTATGGCGACAACGAGCACAAATGGCCCAGGTCGAAAACTCACCACTATGAAAGACTCAATGCCTACGGCGAGGAGTGTGACGAGTCAGGCTGAACAGTAGTAGTATTCCATTCAATTACGTCCATTAAACCATTCGTCATTACAAAGATCCCACCCAGTCCATCCTAAAACCAGATCAAACCCGCGTATCTAGATCGTATACCGGAAATCAGGCGACCCCTCGATGATCTTCTCCCCGCGATCGGCCTTGCGATTAGCCCACCAGAAGTAGGCGCTGAGCGCGGAGACGACGATGAGGAGGAGGAACTGGCAGCTGCAGAGCAATCAGTCAAGTTAGCCGCCAATCACTTTATAAATGGAGAGGAGCGAGATATGGAATCCCATCTCGGAAAGGAAGACAACGTACGCCATGGCGCCCCAGATCCCCGGGATATAATCGGGAGCATCCTGTGAGCGGAAGATCAAACTCCCCGCAATCCCACCAACACCACCAAACCCAACGAGCGTCGCACTCGCGAACGCGCGCGTCCACTGTCCACGGATATTATTCGCCTGATAGGCCATGGAGCACGGGATATTCGCATTCGCGCCAGCGGTGGTAAGGAAGACGCCGAAGTAGCGGACGCCGTTGGAGGATGCGAAGCCCATTACTGGTAATCCGATGAGCGTGATCACGCTGTTGAAGATGAGCACGGGCGCGCGCATGCGGTATTTGTCGCCAGCCCAGGCTGTGGAGAGCATGAGGATTCCGGCGAAGACGTAGGGCGGGGCGACGAGGCATTGCGAGGCGGCGATGCTGAAGCCCATGTTTTCGTGCAGGATTATCGGGAGGAAGTAGGCGATTGCGTAGGAGACTGTTGTGAGGCAGCTGGGGGGTTTTGTTAGCTGGGGTGGTTGGGATATAGGGGTTGGAGACGAACAAGAAGATAAGCGCGAAGCCCCAGATCTTGAGGTCGAGTGCTGGGCGGAGGAACTTGACGATGTTGAAGGGTTCGGGGTTCGCGTCTGCGCGGTCCCGGTTAAGGCGGCGGAGGATGAAGGCGCATTCTCTTTCATTCAGGAAGCCCCAGGCGTTGTGGCCCTTGTCGGGGAAGTCCACGACGAAGATCATGCAGCAGATTCCGACGATGAATGTCAACTATTTCGGGTCAGCCAGGCTGTTGTTGCTTGCGGTTAGGAGTCACGTACCACTCCCTGCATGATGAAGATCCATTGCCAGCCGTTCAGACCCTGAAGGGGCGCCATCTGGCTGAAGCCATAGGCAAGGATACCCGAGAGGGCAGAGGCGACGCAGCCGATCAGGTAGAAGAAGGAGTAGCGCTTCTGCACCTCATCTGTAAGTCGGACTGTTAGCATTTGTTCATTATGGACAAGGGATAATGGAACTAACATCGCGAATACCAGCAGGAAAGCAGATACACGGTTCCAGGGAAGAACCCTGCCTCGAGAATTCCCAGGAGGGCACGGAGACCCGACAGAGTCTGCCAATCAGGAGAGTAGGCGAAGCCCTAGCGACGTTAGAATCTGCACAGCATACTGCAAAGCGGGGAGGACGTACGATGAGACACGCGCCCCAGGTTATGACAATCGTAGAAAGGAAAATGCGGGGTCCAATGCGGCGAATCAATGCTGTCGCCAGGGGTTGAAAGACCACGTAGGTGATGAAAAAGACGAGGACCATGATGGACTATCCATTCCTGTTAGCCGCATTCCGAGCGATTGCATCGAGGGACATACATAGCGGAATCCGACATATAATTCCAAGTCGACCGTCATGCTTGGTAAAGTCAGCGAATGTTGATGACAATAGGGAGAGAGTGTTGTTGTTACCCAGCAATCGCGGCCGCCGAGACGTTGGTGCGGTCCATCAGACTGATGCAGTACGCGAAGCCGCAGATAATGATCAAGCGGCGATCAACGCGATGCACAATACTTCTTTGTTCCTCATACGTGTACTCTTCGTCGACATCGACATCCACAACGGCCTTTGGCGGCGCCGCAGCCTCGACGTTTTCCACATTCTCGTGGGACAGTTTCTCGATATCGGTAGCCATTGCGACGAGTGGATCAGCAAGCGTAAATCGCGATGAAAGAAATCAAGCGCGTACACCGGGGGTCCAGACGACTTTATTTATACCCCACAGCTGACGCAGAGCTGATCAATGGTCTGGCGCGACGAGGATTGGCAGATTTAGCCCGAGCGCACGCGGGGAAAGACAGACATGAGGGGATCGCTTGGCAACGCCCCCTGCTGGCCGGTCACTTTGCTGGCCAGATCGCGCTTCAACTGGCACATCTGAGCTGGCGACTCGTCAAGCCGATCCACTTTGGTGAAGCATCCTCGGCAGTTTGTCGGTTATCTCGAAAGCCCAGCCAGAGCTCGACGCCACAGTGTCGGAGGTCGGACCTTATTCGCACTAGGGGGGCTGGTCTCCCGGATCCGGTAACCAGCTGCAAGGACGGGATGGGCGGTTATTGGACGGATTAAGCTTGGGATGACTCCGGGGATGCCTGCACGGAGCAAGACCGAGTCGTCCAGACGAGGTCATGTAGTGATGATGCCTATATCTGCCCTTTGTCCTGGCCTGAGTCGCGATAACTCAGTTGCCAACGCCTCCCGTCGTCGAACTGACCGAATGGACCGCCAGTGAGCACTCTCTTTCGGTGTCGCCGACCAAGCGCAAACTCAGAATCGCGTCGTAATCGCGTCGTTTGTGTCTGGGACGGGACAGACGAGAGCTCTGGACTCGCGTTGGCAGCGATACCCCGCATTCTGGGTGTCCACTGGCCCCACGCGGCCCCCCGGACATCCACTCGTTCCAGAGGCCATCCCCAGATCGCCCACCTGACTCCCTGAATCAGCCCATCCAACTTTTCCCATCCTCCTGGCCTCCCCGACTCCTTTTCGCGAACCACTGGTTTTCCTGCAGTCCTGCCCGGATCCGATTCCCAGAGGGAAATTTTAGTCGAGACAAAAGCTCTCGCTAACGAAAATCAGTGGATGGATCAGATCAGGAATCCAGCGTGGTGGAAATGACACCCGCATGCCCAGCTGCAGTTGCGCCCACCACGTGTCCCGTGTCACATCCCAGACTCAGACTTAAACTTGGGTCATGCCTTGTCACCTGGCTCCTGGCTCCTGGCCACTTATCCCCGCCCATTACACCCCAGGATGTTCCAGGCTTGGAGATGCTTGGCCTCTCGTGTTCGTTCCATATCGAACCAGTCGCAGACTCTTGCACCTCTCGCTGACGCTGTCCCGCCCAATTATCGTCCCGTTCTCTAAAAGTCTCGTCAGCACGCGTTGAGCCGCCAAGCTCTGCGCCTCTTGGCGGATGCAATCCTTGCCCACCCCCCCTGCGCTGATTCCTGAAGAGACGAGATTCGCCGAGGTACTTTTCTCGATGGAAGCTGTTTCCCACGATCTTGGATCCTCCTCGGAACTTTGCGGTCGTGGCACGGGCGATCATGGAATCTGCGAAGGCCTGGCCACATGGTTTGCCAAGCGTCTAGAGGGAGCGCGCTGTTTTTCGGTCTAGGTTCTTCGGCCTTTCGCATAACGGTATGTTCCTCGGCGACGACGAAGGGGCGAGTGAACGCTTCTTCCATCCCAATATGCATCCTTGCAGCAGGACATGGCCTAGAATCATCCTTTCTCGTCCCGAAATCATCCGTCCATCACGGCCAGTATCGAGGGATTCCGCTCCTTCCTCTGTACTTCTCTTTGACATGTGTTGGTCGCGAATGCGCCATGCTCCGGCTTCCGGTCGGGATCTCGCGTTCTACAAGGATTCGCGAAAATGATGGTGCCACATTGGTAAGATCTAGGTCGCCGTCTGGTCTAGGGAGTGGGAAGGCCAAGATCCGGGCCGGGTGTGTTGAGATTGAAGTCGGGATGTCAAGCAGGAGGGAGGCTCGATAAGGGGCGGGTGGGAAGGCATGGGATCCCGAGTCCAGAGTTGAAGTCGCAGGTGCACTCTGCTAGGTGGAAGGGACCTCGGCTCACTTCAGCGGTCTATTCGTGCGCAGCCAAGGAGGCATCCTACATATATGCATGTGTTGAGGTCCAGACTTTAGGGCCAGTTCAGGTCACAATCTTGCTTCAGATGCCCATCGGAGGCCTGCACTCGGCCCGTTCTGTATCTGTTTCCAACACACCTCAGGCTGGCCGAGGTAGAATAAATAAGTCGACATTCGCAGCTTATGCAACCAGGGAGTTCCTTATATAGCTCACTATCTTAATTCCTGATACGTGCCATCTTGTGCCAAGCAAACGGGATCTTCCTGTTATTCTGTTGTGAGACTTTATCATGGCTTCTTCTCCTTACCCACCCCATTGATAGAGCTGGGAGTGCCTGAAAACGAAACCGCAAGCACTCGCCTTGCCAGACCGTATCAATATACCCCTGTGTTATGGTGTGGCCAGCGTCACGTTACCACTGAAGAAAGGGCTCATCACCAACTTGCAGCCCGGAAATCTATCCACAGATTACGTTGCACCATACCTGCGGAGCAGGGTGTTGGCCAAGAAACATCACAGCACGGAAAAGAAAACAAAGTCTAATGGATGCTTTAGTTAGCCGGCGCCGGGTGCTACTGACCCTCTCCGATCCTGGTGTCCCTTTCGAAGGTCGAAATATTTTATCTCTACTACAGCTGCGTGGGAGTATAGAGGGTGGTGCACGGCAAAACTGTCAGACTGCACATGGAACTTGGCATTGCCGGCAAACTACGCAGAACCGCCTTGTGTTAGGGAGGTAGTAAAGAACTCCTGGCTTCTGGAATCCATCTCATAAAAATTGTTTTGTTTTTTGGATACGCTAAGCTGGTGTTCATGTAGATATAATTGTACACACCAACAGGAAGTACAGTCCACTGAGTAATCCAGAGTACTTGAATTAAGCATCCTTGAGCCTCACGCGAGCTAGAATAAAGTAGGAATAGCGACAGATGCCACATGGACACATGGCAAACTACTAACGTGGGGTTAACGGTCGTGATCACTAATCTGAAAATGCCAGACCGACTCCGCGCGTACCCAGCCACACGTAGACGCGTAGATCGACATAGGGCAACCTATGGCATCGTTTGGAGGCCGCGCTACGTGTCTCATTCACTTTGCTTATGTAGCAGCAAAGGGAAAGGATTGGGTTAGATTTGTGCATTTGATTGGATTTTTCATTCGTGGGTTGAATGAGTTCTCCGCCGTTGCTTGCCTGCTGTGATTGACAATCTAATTATAGCGGGCGCGTCTTGTGACTGTATATCTATGTCCACGTATATCTTTCGTCTCATACCAATCCACTCAGAATCTGTCTCTAATCCACTCGTCTCAAATGGATCCAAGGTACATTGGGGCACAATCTACCTGGATGACGCACTGATGTTACTGGTGTTGTTCCTCTACGTCTTCCATCCGTACAACATTATCCTGACGAGAGACAACGGCGTATTTTACAATCGATATGGAAGAATGGCGAGGTGACAAGGAAGGGGCAGCCTAAGGGTGAACCACAGACCAGTATCTTACTTGGAGGGATGTGGTGGTTTCCGGATTGTACACCCCCTCCAGAGCCGATGAGCACGGGAGTGCAACAAATGGACAGGAGCGCAATCGAAAATGCGGGCTTGCAATTCCCACGGATGGCTTGGTCTTCGCAACCCCGGTAGGTATTGGGTGCGCTGCGTCCCGGTGACAGGCGCGAAGCCTCTATCTCGGGCGAGGCGGACATGGTATATCCCGGTTGACATGCCACTCACGATTGGCGATAGCCCGAGTATCAACTACTTTGGACTTGGCACAAGCATGATAATCGGGTACCCTTTATATATAGGGCGCAGTATGACAATCCTCGAGTATCCGACCTAGGTTATGGCCGCCATCTCCTGGCATTGCAACATTGTATGCTGGGGATATCCCGGAGGTCGGGCTCGGTACATGGGAACGCTTTAGCTAGCCGTGTACAAAGTTACCGGTCAGAGTGCAACTGTAGCCGGAGCTGCACGGTGGGTGCTCGTCGCGGACAATCTGTGGAGACTTGGAGACGCTCCGTGGCGCGAGGCTTGCAATTCCGGGGCATCCGGGGTTGTAGGTATGGCATATCTACACCTGGCGCTGTGGATGCCGAGAGACCATGCATCTAGCCATTGCAGCCCATGGCGCTAGCATTACCCCCTAGGTGTTGCCGTCTTTCCTCGTTTGGGGATTCCCGGCTTCGGTTTCGCTGGCCGCCGGCTGGGACGCTGCGTTTGTACCAGCCGCGGGGCACGCTTTGGTCCAGGATGCGGAATCTTAGGGTGGCATATTGCGGTATATCTGCTGTCCCTGAATATGTAATAAGATGCAGTAACCGGAACTACTCTAGGCTGGGACCAACACCGTGTCCTCATCACCAACCCACTACAGGCCGCAGTTTCGAGTCCTTCTTCGAAGCGCCATTGCTCGCTGGTTCCCTCGTGGGCGAGTACATCGGGGACCTTCAGGGAATGGAATCGGTGGCGTGGTCAAACCTTATTGAGCGCACGAGCAGGATACTCTCTGAAGCACCATTGCTCTGCGCGTTAGTGAATGGTGACCGCATGAGATCTACCTCCGCCTCTTCGAGATTGTCGTTACCGAGTCCAGGCGATTTTGGGTTATGACAGCATAAAATTCAGTACAGGGCCCGCACGCAGACATGAACGAGTTTCTCCTGCACAAGGTTAATAGGAGGAAGGAAACCTAAGGGTGTGGCAAGCATCATACAAATTAGACTGCCAAATCCCTGACTGCTGGCGTTAATTTGGAGATCCCAGGGCCACCTATAAGCCGCACACTACGCCTTCTGCAGAGAGCCATCCCTCAAGGGCAGACTCACAATGGAGAGGATTAATGAGCGTGCTTCGAACGTTCTGGAGTGCCTGTCCAAAACGGTTTGTTTCGAGAACCCCATGGTGGCCGTCGAAAAGGAGGCCATCGACACCCCCGTGCACCGCGCCTTGATACGAAAGCCAGGCGCCGATGGGATCGTCCTTTTCAGGAATAACGACAGTATCCCGCCCGTTTGATCCAGTGATCGCAAATAGGTTACCCTCCTTGTACTCGCAAAAGAATACCTCGGCCATGAAGGGGGCTCCGCCGCCGGCAATAACCACCCTAAAGTGGCAGCATTCGGCGCCCTCACCGAAGCCCTCGTTGTCTTCTATCTCGCGAGATGTGAGCATGCGCCACGGCCGGCCACGGTACTAGGTCAAAATGAGCTTTGCAAACTCCACGTCTGGCTGGTCGCTGGTCGCGCCCTCTTCGGTGTCCTCGCATATCGAACTCGGTGACATCGGAAGTGCGGTCATGACGAGGATATACATACCCGCCCGAGCGCGGGTCACATAGCACCTCCTTCAACACCTCTGGTGCAGCCGCAACCTCTATTAATGGCCAAGTCGTCTTCCGCTGGAAGGACAGCTATGACCTCATGAGGGAGCTGGTGGGCTCAAGCAATGCTGTTACCATCAAACATGAGGGAATCAGGGGTCGAGAGTACGACATCCAGATCTCCGCACAGGCGGGCGGCTGCCCCGACGCCGGCATCGGGGTTATGCCTACCACATTCCTCGGTTGCAGGTTGGGTCGGGCTGGCCCGACGGAATACAAAGGAACGATGAGCGGAAGGTGTGATCGGTTCCTGGTGTCAAGTACGTTCTGTACATTGCAACGTCAAGCATGGACATCCACGCTTTGAGGGAGTTAAATGTGCGCAGTGGGCTTGACATTCCCAGCGGTCCGCATGCAGAGAAATAAGATGATTATGATGGCGGGTTGAGTCTCCTGCAAATCCGCAGAGCGCAGGCGAGTGATACTGATCTGATATGGGCGAAATATATCATGCGGTTGTTATCTGTATGCCAACGTTAGTAAACTCCGACTACGCGTTATCCCCGGAATCACCTCCTAACCATGTCCAGGTGTGGGGAGATGATATAGTAGGATCAGCGTGTAGACATTGGAGTTCATCGTGGCATTTCCAACCTAAGGCTTTAAGTACTGTATGTCCTTCCCATTTCAAAAGCATCAATATATCTGCACGGTACGTGGTGCCTCCCTGTGGATTCTCTCGCCCTGTCCTCTCTGTATAGCCGTTTACTTTCCATTGAATAAACCCTCCTGTGATCACGCCGTGGGATCACAGTTTACAGGAGCCAAATGGCGGTTCGCAACCAGCCATTTCCCCATTGCGCCAAGATGTAACCGTCAAACATAGCAATGACGTGCTTGCAAGAGGACGAGCCTGGGCAGTGCGCTCGTCGACTCGGCCCCTTACAGTCCCCGCGCCATCGTGTCACAACACAGCTACCTGGTTGCACCGCTGCACGGAAATGAGAAACACTCCCTGGCCGCCAAGTGGGCATCAACGGCGTTGGAGCGGGTCCAATGGGGCCAAGTGCTGCCTCTGACTCGATGGCGCACAGCCCTAAGAGGCGCCTAGGTCGCGGGTCCACTATCTAGGCTGACATGTCGGCTTCTTATTGTTTGCATGGATGGGGATGGATGGGGTTTCCTGCATGGGCACTGCAGCAATCTATATCAGGGTGTGCATCCCCCACTACCGTTATGTGGCTGCCTAAAATGTCTCGTCCTACATGGAGCTGGAGTTGGATATTTCGATGAGGGGCTGTGCTATATAATGGGCGACCTTGCGCCACCTTGAGGGTGGTTGTTGATTGTTCCCAGCCACAACTCATCGCTCTTCCTAGCTCGTTGACTATCTACCACGAATTATCCTACCCCTGTCCTCTCATATCGCCCACACTTCACCATCAACATGAGTTTCCACGTATCCGCCCAGAACATCAGCGTTGAAGACGGCCACCGCCTCGTCGCCGAGCTCCAGAACGAAGATGGCGACTACGTGCACGCTGAGCTCAACCTCGACGACGTCCTCGGAAACGACGACGGTGCGTACTATCCTCCCTGCTGGCCGTGTGCCTTGGCCAGACCTATCCCCATTTACATGACCTTCACTATACATCCATGCATCGGCTAACACTGCTCATCGCACTGCAGGCAGCTTCCAATGGGGCGGCGGTGGTTTCAGCCACAGCGCTGAGGACACGTCCTTTGACCTTGAGGGCGACGACGACGTGCCGATTCTTCGCGCTTCCTTGAGAAACGCCGACGGTGACGAGGTCTCTGCGGATGTTAATCTGTCCGAGCGGATTGGGAATGACAATGGGTCTTTTGTGTTTGTCTAGACTAGCCGTTTTGGACTATTTAGTCGCCGTCAGGGTTGTCTTGGTGGACTGTTAGAGCATGTTTGAGTTATATGGCCTGTCGCACGATGTTATTTAGTACTTTATCTAAGGCTATGCATGTTCTTCTCCAAGGAATCTCACCGTACAATTGGAATAGGCAAGAAGCTAGTAACGATAGTATCGCTGTAGATCCTCATTAGGGGAAACGGGACAGGGGTACATCATAACGTCCACGATTTATCACTTTCATATTGTGTTTTGACGCTCTGTAATCATATAATAGTTTCAAGCTCACTATTTACAGTCTCGTAACCATAAAGGTCAAGGAAGACAACATGCAAAAGCAAGAAGATGGCCAAGATGAATGAAACGAAAATCGCCCTCGACGATAATTTACCTACATGGGGGTCAGAGCGCTAGCAGTACAGAGCTTTTGGAATCACTACTTCTTACCCTCGATCCCCAGCGCCTCAGTCACCGTACCGAGTCCAAATCCCTCAAGCAGCTTATCCAGCCCAAGGCCACCGAGCAACCCTCTCAATAGTCCTCCGAGACCCAGACCATCCAGCAACCTACTCACGAGCCCTATCACGCCAGTCAGCAACAGGCCAACTGCGGCAATTATCTGGAAGAGTGGCTCGGATAGCAGCGCCCACAGGGGATTGAGTTCCTTCTTGGCATGAGGCATGTCGGCAATAAGGCGCCGGCCGTTGTCAATTGTTTCAACCACGGTTTGCGTCAGCTCCTTGAGTAAGTCTGCCAGATGCTGCTCGGCCGGGGTAGCGTCGTGTGTGCCGCTGCGAGCCTTTGCGGTCTCCGCGATGTGCCCGTCTGGATCGAGTGCGCGCAAGGCTCCTTTGCATTCTTGGAGGGCATTGCCGGCTTCTTCGATCAGAGGTTTCACCTGCCTGACTAGCTCTTCTTCGTCAAGTTCGTCTTTTGGTGTTTGATTGGCTTTCTCGATATGCTGAGACGACACCATCATCAACACACAGACTCGATACTAACAGAAAGTTTCCTCAGAGGTGTGCTCACCTGGGTTATCTGTCTGCAGAGAGGCCCAACAGAATCCAGCGTCTGCTGAACTATGGACGACATCTTCTTCGCCAGATCCTCGTCCTCCTTTTCCTTACGCTGTTTCTCGAGTTCTTCAGGAGACAACTCCGGTTCAGGCTTCTCCTCTGGTGTCCAGCGCTCTGCACGACCGATCACATTTCCCAGTTTATCTATGATCTCTCCGTCTTCGTCAACAGCTCGTCCCTTGAGTCGCTCCCCATCGCCTTCAGTCAAGCGGCCAATAACCTCACCGGACAGATCCACAACCGTCCCTTCATCTCCCACCGTCAATCCCTCAAAGCCATAGAATGCACCCTCAGGCTTCTCACGTTCGTCCACAGGAATCAGTTCCGCCTGTCCAATGACTTTCCCAGCATCGCTCCAGATCTGCCCGTTGGAATCAACTTTCTTGCCAGCCAACTTCTTCGGATTGCCTTCCGCGACTCTCCCAACCATGACGCCGCTGTTGTCGAGGATATTGCCGAGTTTATTCACTATCAATCCCTCCAAAGCAGAGAAGTCCTCCTCTTCCGCCTCGTCCTTCTCCGCCTGCTCGTTCTCCTCTTCCTCCGGTGGCTCACATGGTTCGGCGCGTCCAATAACATTCCCACGCTTGTCGAGAATATCCCCATCATCATCAACAGCCCGCCCAATAAGTTTCTTCGCGTCCCCTTCAACGAGCTTCCCCACTTGCCTTCCACCCTCATCCTTAACCCACCCGTCCTCAGCCACATAGATATCCCCGGCCTCGGCGAACGGCCCTTGCTCATCTTCCTCTACCGGGACTACTTTGGCTTTCCCAATGACATGACCCTGGTTATCCCAGAACTGGCCTTGGGCATCTAGCTGAGATTCCTCGCGAGCGAGTTTCTTGGCGTTTCCCTCGACGAGCTCGCCGACGGGTGTTCCGTCCGCTGTCACGATGCTGCCGAGCTTGTTGCATTTCAAGCCTTCGAGAGTTGAGATGTCGGGTAACGCTTCTTCGATGTCGGGAGGTTGTTGATCTTCAAGCGTCTTGTCGAGGCCCTGGTCCTCGAGCTTGTCTGATTCTTGCTTATCGTCCAAAGGTGCACCGGAAACCTGGTCAGCCGCCTCCTCTTTACCAGCCATGTCCTCCCCAGCCTCAGGAGCCTCCTCTTGAGTAACATCGCCCGCCTCGTCTCCACCAGGTGGAAGGTCAATGCCACCCGCTTCATCCTCGGCCTCACCCATATCTGCCTGGGGAACTCCTTCTTGCCCATCAAGTCCCTTCTCCGCACCGGGTATCTCCATTCCACCCCGCGCCTCACTATCAGGAACCTGTTGGACGAGACTAACGACGCCAATCAGATCCCCATCTTCATCGACTATCTCGCCCTCGGCATTGACAGTCTGTCCAACCAGGTCTTCCGGATTCCCTTCAGCAACTTCCCCAATCAGGTTCCCATCGCGATCGAAGATTTTGCCTCCATCCTGCACCTCTAACCCGTCTAGGACGGAAAGGTCCGGTTGTTCCTTACTCGGTATATTCTCCGCCTGCTCTGCAACATCTCCCACATTATCGGGAGCATCGCCCACCCCAATTGACCGCGTTCCCTGCTGTACCTTATCCACGGGCGCCTTTCCTGGAGTACTTGCAGCGTCTGCAGGCAACGTAGTAGACCCCATTTGACTCGCAGAACCGGACCCGGAAGCCGATGCTGCATCGGGTTTACCGGCCGCCTCACGAGTCTGATTCGCTCTCTGCTCCATGAATTTATGGATTTTCTCCTTTGCGTGCGATAGGGTTCCTGAGCCTGGGGCTGGAGGACGCGGTGGGCGTGCTTTTGAGGTTGGTTTGTCTGTGACGACGCGGCGGGGGGCGGAGGATGCCATTTTGATGGATCAATCGAGTCGGTTCGTATGGTTAAGCGTCTGCGGGCTCAGCGATGGATCTTGAAGAGTGTAGGTGGTTGTATTATATGCTCTGATGCTAGGAGGGATTATAGATAATCGTCGCAGGTGCACGGTAGTAGATAGCACGTAGCACCAGCATCACGAGCTCTGTCTCAACTTTTAACCCAACAGGCGGGCAGAGAAGTGCCCACCGACAGGAAACATACCTCCGTACCCGGAAACCCAGCACTCGTCATACTCACATCAATGTAAATCCTCAAAACAGCACACGCGCCAGCCAAACTGCAACACAAGACGTTCCATCCGTCCATACAACGCACCTCCCTCAAAACCTCACCAACAACAACCCACGGAACGAAGCTCACGAGCTCACCTCGCGCCACCGCGCCGAAGAGTGATGTTATTCGCGGAGCGATCTATATTTGCGCACATATAGCCGCCTCGGGATTCGTGGGACTGGGTCGGGCGGTGCGGCGTTGTGGGGCCGGGGGTCCATGGGGGATCCAGAGCCGCCGGATTAGGCAATCTTTGGAGAGAGCTCTGGTGAGTTTTTGGGGGCCATTGGTGGTTCATTGTAGACAAGGGTGGCGAGGGAGGATGTCTTACATGACGTATCAGGGTTCGTAGGGGGCTTGGGGTGTCCGTGGATGTTCTGAGACATCGACCTGAGGGGTTGGACTTGGCGTGTTGGTGGTGATAACTACTTCTCGTATCTCTGATGCTACGAAGGGGACCTGTGAGACTAATCTACTGGAAAGATGAAATGGCCTTGTGCAGCGTCGGGAGATGTGCAATATCGCTCCTCTAGTAGTACATGATTCCGTGCCTAATGCAATATTTTGTACAAATATCAAGACCTACACGCAGGTTATTACCATCCCCATCACTTCTAGTAGACGAGAAACAAAGCGTAACAACACTCACAGCAAAGCCAAAGTCAAATCCCCGTAAATCTTCGCCTTCAGCTCAACCTCAATGTCGAGATTCAAGTCCAGCCGCAGCTTCAACCCTGTATCTTCCTTCTTTTTCGGAGCTTCGTGGATGCCGCGCTCTGGACCTCCTTGTATCCTCATAGCCGATGGAGACTTCTCGTTTCGTGACATTTGGTGTGTCTGTCCCTTCTCCAGAGGCTGTAATGCGCTGGACTCGTTCGGAGACGCGTTGCTTTCTGTAAGACCGTTGGGGCGCTTCCCGCGTTGGACGGTTCGTCGTGTACGGGTTTGGGTCGCTGCCGGGTCATGGCGTCTGGGCTGTCGCTGCCGCTCAGGTTGAGGCTGGGCATCATCGTCTGTCGAGCCCAGAGTATAGACGTCGTCGCTTTCGTTGATGTCGCGCTTTGCTTGCGTGTCTTTAGCCATCGTAGCTGGGGATTGAAGCAAGCAAAACGACAGCTAGATGAAGAGAATATGAACTAGCAGCTCCCCGACATACCAGACTAAAGCCCAGCGCCACAGATAGGCAGACCTCGCCGATGACCGAGTACCATGCCAATGATTGCCACGGGACCCTGTCCGGATTCATGGCCGTCACAAGCCGTCGCTAGCCAGGTTGTTGCTCATGGCGATGACGGCGACCGTCACCTTGGCTGACGACTTGTAGAGAAATCCGATGAAAGCTGTCCCTCGTTTACCATGGACTCGGCCTCTCGCGTCCGAGCTAAATCTGAAGCCCATCGAGAGCTGATTTGCCTGCGCCGGGACACGTAGTTCGGCCGAGATGGCGCATTTGCCAGTGGCGATTAGGGTCACCGTTTCGCATCAGATACTGTCCTCAGCTCCCCAGCCTGTGGTTTGGAAAGATTATTGTACGCTCGTCATTCTGATATCACGTAGACTATCTGTCGAGCATCATGCGCTGCGCAAATACCACAGAATATATACGTTTTTAGGGGGTTGCATTTCGTGCACGAACAGCCGAATCTCTTGGACATATCATCTGCGAAACGGATCACAGTTTCTTATTCCGTGTTGCCAATCCATTCCTCTCGTATTTTGCCGCTGCTGCGTCTGGAAACGGCCACGTACCTCGTGAATGGCGAAGCCAGCACCACCCGACGACATCGCAATGGCAACTCCCACTGAGAAACGAAAACCACCCAAGCTGAGCAGGAAAAAACCACCACTAGACTCCACGCTAGCAGACCCGACCCCTCCCCCTTCCGAAGAGACTAGCATGCCTGCGGATCAGGCTGATTCCCAGGATCCTCCAGAGGGGGATAATGACTTTCATGACAATGATGATGATACCGTTAGTGAGGCGGACGACGACGCGCCGCCCCCGGCCGATGAGAAAAGCCCGCCCGCGCTATCCCCTGACGCGGCGAGTCCTCCAGAGTCTGATCCCGAACCCGAGCCGGAACCTCAACGCGAACCACCGCGAACTCGCCGCTCACACCCCCGCCGAACCATAACGCTCTCCCGCCAACGAGAAGACCGCCCCGAAGTCTGGCGCCGAGGATCTGAGCGCACGGGCGATCAAGCACTCTCCCGCCTCGACGACGTCGGACAGACGGTGAGCCAAGTCGGCGACGTAGCCCAAGACGTCGGGGGCAAAGCTGTGGGAACCCTGGGCAAGACGGCGGGAGAGACGCTGGGAGGTCTCACTGGTGGACAGTCGCAGGAGCAGGGAGAAGGCAGTGGGAAGAAGGACGAGCAGTTGAGGCTTCGACTGGATCTGAATTTGGATATCGAGGTGCAGCTCAAGGCGAAGATTCATGGGGATTTGACGTTGCAGTTATTGTGAGTGCTCTTCTCCCGCAGCGTCTGGTCGTGAAAGTGGCTGACAAACACAAATATCTTAGGAATTAGAACCAGCTGTCCTGCCTCCGATCGCGTCTTGCGGTGGTCGTCGTAGTAGGGCGAAGCCCATTTCTGCCCCATGGCACAATTCGAAGTCAGCATTTGAGGTCGGGGTCGCGCTTGAGTTGTCACAGGGGGGTTCATTCCAATGCATCCGTATGCGTGTTGTATCAGTGTTTAAATAGTCGTTAAGCACGTCAGCAACAATAAGTCACTATCAGTTTTTTTTCCCCTATCTTGCCTCGAAGGTGGGATATAGGGCTATCAGGGGCATTGTCAATCATAATCCTGGCCACTGTAGATGATAGGAAAGTAGGCCATATCCCGAAGACAAAGGGCGTTATGTGGGCTAAAACCTAGTATGAATCTGCGCAATTTCTAGTCGACGAGCACATAAGTACAGCAGGAGCGATATAAAATCATGACAGGATAACCTGGGATTGTTTCAGTATAAAGATGGCTCGAGGAGGCATTTGAGTCCCAGTGCTTTGAGAAACAAACAGGCCTCACAGACGAAGGACATCTGCGTTCGTGTACGGGAGAGGATGGGGGCAGGAGGCTAGTACATTTGCTGAAGTTGACTGCAAGCAGCAAGGTCCTAGAGCCATTGGAGACTCTAGTGTGGGTTTTAGACCGGGCAAAGAATACAAGACTAATCATGAAACACCAGCGCGAAAGCGTTGATCAGAGGACACAAAATCCGTGGGCGAAAACGACCATCCTGCTTGAATCACGAATCACCACCACCTTCGGTCCGATGCTCGAGCGTCCTGAATTCGATGACTCCCGGAGCAAAGCGTGGAAAGGCTGCAAAGGTAACCTCCAACCCCGCCAACTTCGCCATCAGACGCCATTCAGGCTCCGTTCGCTCCCTTCCGCCAAACAGCAAGATCATCGCGGTATGAACAGGCGCCCTTTCCGTCTTCCGGACATCCTCATGCACCAGGATGCGGGAATATGGTGCCATGGCTAGTGCGATGCGCCGCAGAACACGGATGGCATCGAGATCTGCGAGATTGTGCAGGACATGGGAAAGGTTGTAAATAAGAGCCCCCTTGATCGGCTGCGGGCTGGTCTTGTCCTTGAAATTCCAGCGGATCAGAGTGACACCTGACACATCGCCAAGATGATCGTTGAACTCCTCAACGATGAGGTCCTCATTTCGAATTTGAGGGTAGGCCTCCTTCAGCTGTAGCAACAGCTCTCCCCTCCCGCCGCCAATGTCAACAATCTTCGTCGATGTGGATGGACCGCCTTCTGCTAGGACGGACTCCAGGTCATACTCTATCGATTTGAGACGTTCGGATACGGATGGGAGACCTCCAAACTTGCCCATCATAAAGGTGTTGAAGCTATCCATCCGCCCCTCGGCTGCCATGATCGCATAGGTGTGTTCCTTGGCGTATTTTTCATTCCCCATCACCTTGTACGCATATTGCATCGGTGTTTCGTCCTCACGGAAAGGGTAGGCAAAGTTTTCGTCCTTGAGCTTTCGGAGCAAGAAGGACCCGGCAAGGCTGATTTCCGTGGCGCTTCTCCACATTAGCAGTGGAACGAGAAGGGTTTGCGTGCCTTACTAGTGGACCCCTCCATGTATTGCTGATGGATGCGCCGCGAGGTATTGGGTAAGCTCATTCGCGGCATACTGATCGTCCTTGGGGACGTCCATCAGGCCCAAGCTTCCCATGGCCAGCAACGTGTCCTCTGCTGTTGTCAACGCGAGTTTCAATCGTCTAACAGAGGGGGAACGTACGGAAAAGAGCTAGACCTAGTTTACGCACAATAGTCAGCACCTTTCCATCCCTTTCTGAAGTCCCGAATCCTTACCTGGCCCAGTGGCAGTTATGGCAATTGCAACCCGACTGTTATACGCAGCCAAGACCTCGCGAGCGGAGAGAGCTTTGTCGCTTTCGCCAATGACGGCGAAAAGGTTGAAATAAGCAGCGACCGGGAAGAAGCCCATCAGTGCGGGCTAATCACTGTCAAGTTGAATCCACAGGGTGCCGCGATAAATGGGCGCAACATACCGTGGTGAGTATGCGGGCCACCCGGCCCGTGAGGGGAGTGGGATCCATGGTCGGACGACGTAGTGATTGGTTGAAAATGACAGAATGTCGGTAGTTCGGGGTCACTATGTAGACCAACGGTGGCAAAAGCTCGAAGATGCAGAGATGGTGCGGAGAAGGTCGGGGTGGGCGTGCTGTGGACGGGTGGTCGCCCAGGGCCGGCGAACTATTGAGGAAAGTGCGATGCGCATGGCTGGGAAGGGCAGGCGCGAAGTCTCTGGTCGCCGGAAGGAAGTTGCATCGCGCCGAAAGATCATCAAAGGTTGATCTCTGACTGCCATGTCATGGCCGAAGCTGTGATGCCTGAGTTCCAAGTTGCCTGATTGGTTCGCTCGTACCCGGTGGGTCTTTACGAGCCTCCAAATCACGGCCTGTATGCATGGGGTCCATGAAGAGATCCGAGAGATATAAGACGTGTCGCGACCCGGAGGTGCTACTAGAAGCCTAACCTCGAGCAACCGTTATCACCATGTTGTGGACTACCATCGCAGCCATCCCAGCCATCTGGGGCATCCACACAATCACCTCGCTTCTCCGCAATCGGTCCCTCGCACGCAAGACGAAGCTGCCCTACATCCTCTTCCCATTCTCCGAAGCGAACCTGTTTTACATTTTCCTTTTGGAGACGCGATGGTTCAGATATTTCGTGACTCATGTCCTTCCCGCTAGTTGCGCGGACTACATCCACGACAGCACCTTCAAGCTGCGCTGGACCGGGAAAGACCGCATGGCCAAGAAGTACGGTGGCGTGTATCTCTACGTCACTCCAGGCGGAATCAGTTGCAATGTGACGGATGCAGATGTCGTTGAGCAGGTCTGCAAGGCGAGGCATAGTTTTGTGAAGCCGGTTAAGCATTTAGGTGCGTCGCCAACGAGGGGCTTGAGGCGCAGTGCTAACGATGAGTAGAGGCATTTGAGATGTACGGGACGAGTGTCTTCACGGTGTGTTGTCCGTATGTCTCAGAATTCAAGGCCGAAGCTGATGAACCCAGTCCGAAGGACCTCAGTGGTCATACCACCACCGGTACACAGCCCCAGCATTCAACGACAAAAACAATGCTCTAGTCTGGCGCGCGGCCATTGAGCAAGCACGAGGGATGGTAGAGTATTGGGGATCGAGGGACTCAAGCTCGGGCAAGTCACGTTCCGGGTTTGTGCTGCCCGATGCTCGAGAGGACATGCTTGAACTGTCGCTCAATGTGATATCCGACGCCGGTTTTGGCGTCAAGCTACCATTCAAAACATCACTTGCAGGTGCTGCGGCCAGTGCAGATGATTTGTTCCAGGACTCTTCAAGGCCTCCCAAAGGGTACCAATTTACCTTCCGTGGCGTCATGGAGTACATGAACCGATCCATGCTATCGGTCTTCTTTGCGAACGGGGTGCTTCCAAAGTGGGTCCCGCGCCAGCTCATGCCCTTCTTTAAAAAGGACTTCGCCGCACATGAGGACCTAGGGAAATATCTACATGCGTTGATACGAAAGGCCGAAACCACCGAGGACGAAACACACAACCTGTTGGAGAGGCTAGTCCGCTCGCGACGGGAAGCAGAAGAAGTGACGCATAAGCGAAACCCTGGACTCTCCGACTCGGAAGTGCTCAGTAACGTTTACATCTTTTCGATCGCTGGCCACGAAACCACAGCGACAACGCTTCGTTTCGCCCTCGTACTATTGGCAATTCACGAGGATATCCAGGATAGCCTGTATCGAGAGATAGTGGAGGTATTGGGCGATGAAGCCGATGCTTCTGAGTATGAGGGTGCATTCCCGAGGCTAGTGACAGCATTGTGTATCATGGTAAGTCGCTCATGACCATGAAGGAGCCGTACTGACTCGAAAGCTTGAAACACTTCGACTGTACCCTCCGGTCGTCAGCATCCCGAAATTGACACCACCATCCGGCGCGGAGCTCGTCTACAATGGGGAAACACACCATCTCCCTCCAAATGTGCGAGTAAACCTGAACTGCAATGCCCTACACAACTCCAGCGAGTATTGGGGACCTGATGCGGGAACCTGGGAGCCAAGCCGCTGGGACAAGCGGAATATTGATAGCTTCCTGGTGAGAAATCATGGGGTTGAAGGACTTTCTGGTCCAGGTCTCGAGTCCCCGGCCATTCATAAACCTCACCGCGGTTCCTTTATCCCGTTCAGCGATGGAATGCGGGCATGTGTGGGTAGAAAATTCGCACAAGCGGAGTTTGTCGCAGCGCTCGTCGTGTTATTCCGGGAGTATCGCGTGACTCCAGCAACCCTTGAGGGAGAAAGCGAACAGGGTGTGAAGAAGCGAACGGAAAGAGCTTTGCAGGAGAGCTCAACGTTTCTTACCTTGAGCCTCACTGAGAAAGTGCCCCTAAGATTCCAGCGAAGAGCGAGTAGATCGCTTACCGTGGATGCGTCGTTCGCAGGATTCTAAGTTTGTAGCTAATGGCAAGCATGTAAAACAAAGGGATTGTCGTTGATCGACTATCAACTCGCTTCTGGCTTCTGGTGGTTCCAAGAAAGATAGGGTCCGAAGACGGTGGTTTTCAGGAAAGCAGCGGTGGAGGGATCCGTAGCGTCCGAGTTCGCCCAACGGCGACAGGATAGCAAGTTTGATGGAGGCAGGTCGCCAACTGGACCGGGTAAATGCAAATACTCGGTGACGAAGCTCCACGGTCCATCGACCCCGTCTGGCTTGGTGAGGAATGTAACAGCGTAGCGCGAAGAGTCGCCATCCGGCCCCGGTTGTGGGAGGCAAAAGAAGTCGTGAACTCGTGCTTTCTCGGAAGGGAGCTGATCCTTCTTGTCTGGCCCTGCGTACCCCTCTTCCATCTCCAGGATGCGGGAAAATATCGCATGGTAGTGTCGAGCAACCAGAAGCCATTCCTGCCGCGGTATTCGCAGCAATAGGTTAAGACCTTTGCGACGGAGATCCGGATGCCGACATTTCCAAGCAACGGCATGTAAAGGGTAAATCAAGCCCAGATCGAGGCTGAGTATTCTGCAGCGGTCCTGGTGGGACACTAGTGCTTCAGCAATGCGCACGATCTCTTCGTATTCGGCTCTGTAACCATCCCAGTCACATTCACTGGAGACAACATAGGCGGCAAGTCCCATTTCCGACCCAAGTTGCATCATCCGGATGACGTTCGCCGCGGTCTTCTGCTCTATGTTCCACATTTGCTCCTGCCTCTCCAGTAAACTTCTGAAGTTGGCTTTCCAAAGATCGAAGCCCTTGCGCAGTCCTGCGGAGGCCGCGATCTGTTCATGCGTAGTTGGAGTCAAGGACTCGACACTGTTGTCCAGCTTCTGGAAGAGGTCTGCGGACGCTGTGACCAAGTCAACCAGGCCCACTCTTGCTTCTCGCAGAGTGTCGAATCTGGCAGCCAATTTGGGTCCACCGTTTTCTAGTTTGTGCAAGATTAACCTGCTCCGAGGCAAAGGACCAAACTCGGACGCGTTGAGGTTAAACAAAGTAAGAATGGGGGCAAGCTCAGTCTCCAGGAAGTGGGTTTCGTACGAGGGACAACTGCTACCCCTCTGTCCCTGGTGTCCATGGCCTTTGCTTTGTCGCCAGTTTCGCAGGATATCGATGCCACTCGCAATGTGTGTCGCTGCAGCCGTCGCGTTGTGGCGAAGGAACTCAAAACATGTAAAGATAATGCTAGCCATGACGACGATAGGAACAGACATATCGCCAGCGGTGGCTTTCTGGACGGTGGACCGTATCGCCTGGCTGTACAGCTGCTCGGAAATCACACAGTCTGATCTTGGTCCGCCTTGATACTCGTGGAGAGAGCCGAGTGCCGCCAATCCTTGGCGAATCGCAGGTTCCGCAAGGCTCAATTGGAGGACACTTCGCTTCCAAAAGTCCGCGTCCAAGAAGCCAGCCAACTGGGGAGATGTGGTATGGAAGAAGAAGTCGAGAGCGCGCGATTCTGCCGCGGAAACGGAAGGCGCGACCGGCTGCAGCGCCAGAGGTCCAGGGTCTGATCCTGACGGTGCGTAGCCATCACATTTTCGGCCGGTGGTCAGGCATCTTTTGTACAGAATCAGCATTCTTCCCTGACTGGAGGATGGCAGAACATCGTACCGCGAGCATGATGGCTTCCCCTCGTCACATTTCACCCTGCGTATCCTGGGACCTGTCAGAGTGGAGAAGGCGACAGACGCGACCGTGAGTCTGTAACTGACTTGCAGGTGATACACCCTGTTCGGACCTTGGGCTTACTGGCGCGCGATCTCCGCGCAGTCAATGCATCCATTGGATCGGGTACTCCATTGAATGATCAATGATACAGGTGGAATGTGCCTGGTGGTCGCAGGGACGAGCTTGTGTTGTGGGGGAATCGAACTCGCTCTCCAACGGTCCAACCGGCGGCTCAGCCCGTCTTGCGATCACCTGACTCAACAATGTCGCTCCCAGCAGATGGTTGGAGCTCTTTAAATATTATCAGGCTAGCGCTCGACAGACTTTTCGGCAGCTTGCCGACCAAGCGCGCCGGTTTGGATGTTGTTGAGCCTGATCTGCATCATCTCTGCTCCCCCGTCTGCGCCACAGGTCACCCCTCTACCACACCACTAGTCATGAGCTTGTCTCTTTATCAGGGCTGTTGCGGTCATTACCTCGTAGGATAGCCACTTCATCTCCACTTGCTTGGCTCACTCTTGGATTTCCAATTCTCCACAGTCATGCGCTCGTATTCGATAACTCCACGAGAGGCCACCATATATAACCTCGCCTTGAACCTCACACGGCCGAGGGCAGCCCTACGCGATCTCTACTGTCAGCACCACTTCTTCGGAGCCGGTCCAGAGCAGGCACGAGTATTTCATTCGGCAAACACGTTTCCGGTACACAGAGTGTACTAGGATGACATGTGGACTGAATGAAATCGCGTCCGCGTCGCCTGTTCGATGTATAACAGAACCAGATGACCCTTGCTGCCGGAAACTCCAAAAGCAGCGCGCCTCTTGCGATTGGCCGCAGGGGTGTAACCACTGGCATTCCTTGCATCTAACTCATTTCGTCGTAGTTCAGGTGCTGGTCAAGGTCTAGGCTGGCTTTAAGCAGTTCTTTGTTCTATTGGTGCCGTACTACCCAGAGCTAGACGACTGCTGCCTCAACCGCCGCTGTTGCCTACTAAGCGCCCGTCAAATAGTTGTTGACGTCCGGACTTTCCAATCACGTACTTCAAGGGTACGGATTACTCTCCAGAGTGTGCATTTGATCCTCACTCATCAAGCCTGGGCCAACCACACAAAACCGAAATGATGGCGATAAACATTTCGCCTACGGTACTAGTCGAACAACTTTTTCTCGACTTCTCCATCCAAGCCGTCCTCGCCGACACCACCAATTTCGTCGAGCCCTGGAAAACCATGTACATCGACTCAATACAAGACGGCCGCTATGGCGACGCCATCTGGGCACGATACCACATCTACGGCGATCCGGAACCCATGCCCTGTGATTGCCACCCGGCGAGGCAGAAGACTGTGATGGAGGAAATCAAGGAAGATGCCCTGGCGTACCGCGTACATGACCCCGACCTATACTTCGAGGCTTTGTCGTTTTATGCGGGGACTAGTCCTGCCGATGGGCATGTTGATGTTATTGAGGTCATCACCAACTTGAGTGAGGAAGATATTGCTGAGTTTAAGGCGCAGGAGGAGGAAGAACTTGGGGAGGAATCGGATTAAGGTTCGAAGAGTGTCAGTGGCTTATCTGGAGGAGTAGGCCTCGACCCAGGATTGGTATGAGGGTGTCTCATCGAGCTGGTGGACGAATCTGGTGGCTTCGCCGGTTTGAAGGATCGGGCAGGGGTCAGGAAGGGGTGCGCTGGATATCGCGAGAGTGGATAATGTTGCATACCGACGCGGATTCAAGTAGGCTCAAGAGGTTCGGCTGGGCCTGGTATCTAGGGCCAGGCCGGTAGGGCAAAATGCTATCACGATCTCAAATGCTATATCATCGTGGAACTGACCTCCTAGTCGAGATAGCTTAATTATCCGGCTCGGGCATCGCTTTCCCCGCACCATCGTCTTAATACCACCGTAGCGAGGACCATATGAGCCTCCCATCGGTAGATACTCGTCACTGCTGCCATGACCCGGCGGATTTCTCGGCCTCGGCGGGCGGAATGATGAATCCCTCCGCCCCCAACCCAACATCCCAACAAAACGCGGGCATCCCCTCCTTATATACCACGAATCACCGCATTTACTTGATCCTTAATTGTACCTTCAGCCATCATTCTGCAACTTAGTTTGATATAACAACAATGTCCACAACAGAGGGCCCAACTCGATACCTAGCCGAATTCAAAAATCTCAGCTCCAAGATCGCGCTGTACACCCCGGACGTGGCACAACCACAGGGAACACAACCAACGCTAGTAATCATCACCGCGTGGCTCCTCGCGGCCCCGAAGCATATATCCAAATACGCTGAACTGTACCGGACAAACCTGCCGCATGCATCCATCCTCCTCGTCCGTCCCGTCGCGGGCGATATGGTCTGGACGGCGAACGGGGCGCAGTACGAGGCGCTGGAACCGGCGCTGAGTGTCATCAGATCGTTCACGGCGTCGTATCCCCAGGGCCGGATCATCCTGCATGCGTTCTCGAATGCGGGGAGCCATGCGGCTGTGCAGCTCCTCGGGGCCTCTGAGGGGAAATATCCCGGGGAGACGATCGCTCTTCCCCTTACGGCGGTTATACTCGATAGTTGTCCCGGGTCCTCGAGCGCAAGGCTCGCGGCACGGGCGATGATTACCGCGCTGCCGAAATCGGTCTTCGTGAGGGTGACTGGTGCTGCGATTATTTGGTTTGCACTAGCCGTCATCTGGGTCCTGCATACTTTGGGCTTGTATGAGTCCCCGATTGACAATACGAGGTGGGTGCTGAATCAGGCTTCTTCTGTGACTGCGCGGCCCGGGGTTGTGAGGAGGTATTTATATTCGAAAGGCGATGTTATGGTTCCGTGGGAAGCTGTTGTGGAACATGCGGAGGAGGCGAGGGCAGTTATAGGTGGTGGGGAGGGGCAGGTCAAAGCCGTGGAGTTCGAGGGCAGTGGGCATGTTGGACACTTGGCTGTCGATCCAGAAAGATACTGGAGGGTTATCAAAGATGTTCTTTGAAATCTATGTCCTGGTGGAGGGCATGCATGAACTCCTGTTAGGCTGCGCGACGATGTACATTCCTTCCATCCCACATATCCATACCCGACGTGGTAATCACGCACTCTTAATTCTCTCCAGATTCGCCCTCGCCCTAGCCATCAACCCATAAATCCTATCCTTAGTAGCAGCACTATCCAAAAACTCCACGGACCTCTCAATCCGCTCGCCCGATTCATCCATCCAAAACATAAACACATACTCCCCCATATATTCCCACTCCGCCGCCTCCCCATCCATAAGCTCCTTCTTGAAATGCGGTACACCAGTCGCCCACACAATGACGTTATTGCTCGCTTCGCACTCGAAGTATTCCTTCGCGGTGACGGGAAAACCCGTCAGGATCTCGCGGAGAGAGGCGCCGTGTGCTAGGAAGCCGGTCTTTGTGAGCGGGCCTGGTGCGTTCAGGCTCGCGGGGGCGAACTCGTGCGTGTAGGTTTCGCTGAGGGGGGTTGCGAGGAGGGTCTCGTCTAGGTTCTCGAAATGCGCGATGTATTTCTGGGCTGTGAGGAGGCGTTGGGATGGCATTTTGCTGGCTGATATGGCTATAGCTATATCGGTGTATACGCGGTGGAGAATGTGAGGTGTCAGGTGACGGTGCTGTGCAGTAATAGGGTAGTTCTGATATCTAAATGCTCGTGATGGAGTACATGTGCAGTCTCGACTTTATATTAGGGCATTGTCATCATTCCGCTGCCAAGAGGCAGGAGTGACGGAGGAGTTAGCATTATATCCGACTGTCGGCTGACGCCGGAGATAGCACCCCCATTACGTCTTTCAGCCCTGGATTCATTGCTGATGATGATCCCCCGCTCTTTTACCAGGTCACCTCCACTCGATTCCCCGCAGCTCATTTGTCTGCTCGTGTTTGAGACCCGAACGCAGACGGTCCTAGAGGAACTTCGGCATGTAGACTGTTCGGATCCCGTCCAGCGAAAGGGAGGGAAGTTCTAGTATCTGCAATACAGGAACAATAGTATTCTCCTGGAATACTAATCTCCTTCTTTATGAGCCGGTAGATTCTGGTCTAGAATTCAGGGTTCCTCGGGTGCCCATTATCACCAGACAGCCAACAATCATTAACCTGCATGTTCAATCGCGAGAAGTGGAACAGAGCCGTAGGGTATAGGAAGGAGGGCCATAAGGAGAACCTATGATCCAAGGTTAGGGACCAATTCGACAACTCGCATCATCCAGGGATGATAATCCTGATCCTCAAATCACGATCCTCGTTGCTTGCCAATACGCGCGGTTGAGACAGCACCGTTTCTAGAGAATGGCGGGGACCATCAGGGCGCATGCAAGGAGCTCTGTGGTGGGGCTTCGCGCCACCTGCACAATTGCAATTCTGTCATCAGCGTGGGCCTCCAGCGCTGCAATAGAAGTGGTGATAGTTCCATCTCTGATGTTAAGGCCAGGCGCGCATCCTTGCCGTGCTCGCAGCGGGTCGTCTCGGTCACACCAAAGGATGCGATTATCGCGCTTGGAAGATCGAGTGGGATGTTCTGCCCGGACCATGTCGCCGCCAAACGGAGACGGAGCGCGTTCTTTGCCACGTCGTACGTCGGCTCCTCGAGTCTGAATCGGAGCGCCGAGTGCGCGCCGAATGAGGTGGGCTTGATGTTGACCTCTGTCGCACCGTCCAAGGAGACCATTGTCGGCTATCTGTTGGTGTCGTACGGACTGGTCGCCAAGAGCGAAGGACCCTCCCTTGTGTTGGAGCTCTGCATCGATGAGCTCGAACTGTATGCCAGACTGTACGTCGAGTTCCGGCCACCTCGAAAGGATAGGATACACAGTGATTCATTGGGATGCCGCTAGCGGGTAGGGGTAGCCCTGTGCAAGCCGCACTCCAGGATAAGCTCTGCTAATTCCAAAGGGGAAGTGGCTTACGTGGGAAATTATTCTCACAATAAGCTCATAAACGTCCTTGCAATCGACATCGGGAACCGTGCGTTTCGTGCTGCCAGAGAGATGATAGCGCAGAGCCTCCGGTATCACACCCATTACTGCACATAAGCTCATGCAATGGACTGTAGTATTTGGCCCCCGGTACCACAAAGTAAGAAGGTAGGCCGGCATGCAGAGTCCATCCGATTTCATCCCACAAGGTGTGGTGTGCACAAGAGTGGGTTTGAGGCATGAAAGACCGGCGAGAGATATGTTTTGCGGGTGGGTTGTAGGTGTGCATTAAGCATGTCGGTAGGAAGAAGGGGATAAGTACCTGGCCTCGGGTAAATGCCTGTAGATCATCTTTACCCGGTCCCGATTTGCAGGTCGTATATTTGTCAATTCAAGGCCAAGATAGCCATACATCTGCCGCAGTTCAGGACAGCATGGCTAGCCTGCCAGACTCAACGTGCTTCAAATCCACAATTGGGGAGTTTGCCAGGCAAACAGAGTACGTAGATAATACCGTTGCCCCTTCATAAGCCGCAGCACAGACTCAAGGGAGGCTTGTGGCTGGAACATGCAAATCTGGAGATGGGAGCCGCTCAACCGACGAAAAGGAGGCGGCGCATGGTCGAATGCAGGCCACAGAGCGGATTCAGCGAAGGGAATGCCGGGAACTAGACTCCAAAGGCATTGGCACACGCATAGCAATGTCACACCAACTAACCGAGTCGCATTTCAAGACGACAGGGGGTCGTGAACGGACAGGTTAAATGGAATCATCAAAGAAAACGAGAACTCAAGGTTTAAGAAGGTAAGAACTTGTTCCTGAATCTCGCAAATGACCATCGCTGGTGCACAAATCGGAAGATCCATCTGGCTGATCCGGCCAGGTTCCGGCTCTGCGAGGGTCCGAGGGTCCAGGGTCGTGTGGAACGAGATGTTTAGCGCTGAGACTATTGACTTTGGCCTCCGGATGCAACAGCCCTACTCGCTGCTAAGTGGGTCGTCTACTCACCGTCGCTCGACCCGAGAATATGAGAAACCGAGCAGCCTCAGGTGCTGATTTTCCAATGGGCTTCGTTGCTGGTAAAATAAACCTCCCTGTCGCACTGCAGATGAGCTCCATCTGAATATGAGAGGATGATGTGCTGGAATGCGGGCCTCGATCTCACCAGACAAAGGAAATGGCCACATCGGGGCGAAACGCAGCGGCGCAGCGAACCGCCGGGTGTCCCTGCCAAGTCACACTAAGCTGCAGGCTAGCGTCGTCGGAGATTGCCTTTCTTTATAGCCTCAAACGAGCGAGTGGAAGCGGACCTGCCCAGGATTGAGAAGGCCACTGGTGCCTAGCCGGCCCATGCGGCGCCTGGCAGTTCCCAGAATATAACACTCCTTGTCCCGCCCCAGATCCCGCGGGTGAGAACTTTGTCTGTCTTTACCTCTCTTCATTCAGCCTCATCCTAGCCCCATACTGACACTGTCCAATCCTTAATCCGCCACCATGAACGGCATGAACGTCTCCGTCAACGCCGGTTGGTACACCTTCTCCAACCTCGGCCCCCTCACCACAACATACACCCCCTCCGCGCACTGCACCGCCTCAGACCAGATGCTGCTCGGCTACCTGAACACGATGCCAACGTACGGGGGAAACATCGCTCCGGGCTGGAACGTGCAGTGCACGACCGAGATCAGCTACTGGGGCGACTGCATGCCGACGACGACCGAGGCATCGACCACAACCCCGCCAGCCTTCACCGGAACCACCGAGGAGGAGTACGAGGAGTACCTGGACGCCGAGATCGAGTGGGAGGGGTACGAGATATATTACTCGCCGGGCCTGCACTGTCCCGCGGGGTGGACGACGATCGGGATGATCGGGCGCGATGCGGGCGACACGACGACTTCGTCGGGGATCCTCTCGCCGCTTGTCTCGACGACTCAGACGGAGAACCCCATGACCTCGGGATACTACGACTACGAGGATCCGGCGTCGGTGATGAAGAGTATTATCGAGCCGCGGCAGACCATGGCGCTGTGCTGTCCTAGGTACGTACGCATTCTGTCCGCAGCCTAACCAGAACCCGTCCGCGTCTTATACTGGCCCTACGCTGGCCTGTTCAATCCCATCCCAATCAAACTAAACTCAACTAATCCTCCCGCTTCCCCCCTCACAGCGGCATGACCGCCGACACCGCAGGAAAATGCTACTCCTTCGTCAAGGACTACACTCCCACATACGGCTGCCAGGTGCACACGGGTTACAACTACGAGTACGGGCCGAGCACGGTGACGTACGTTGATTTCACCGACAGCGTCACGCGCACGCGGGTCGTCGAGGTCCCCACCGAGACGATCTCGCGTGTCGAGACGGATACTACGCGCCTCGATCCCGATCAGACGTATTACTCTGGGCTGATGTATGCGCCGGTTATTACGTTGCTGTATCGTGAGGAGGATCTGGTTGCAGCGACGGGGACGGGGACCGGGGGGGCGAATAGTGGGGGTGGAAGTGGTGATGGTGAGGAGGGCGACAGTGAGAGTGGGAGTGCAAGTGAGACTCCGTCGAATGCTGCGGGACGCCTTCGGGCGAGTGGCCAGTCCGCGTGGGAGGGGTTCGGTTCTGTTGTTGGTATTTGGGTTTGTGCTTCGGCGCTTGGGGCTGCGATGGTTCTTCCGTTGTAGGGAGATTAGGACTGGATTAATTGTGGTCCAGGTTTGGTCATTATAAAATGTTAAGAAGCGAACAAGTAATGTGGCTTGGCTTTAGGGGCTCTACACTAACCTGAAATCCCTGTACCACATCTCATATCATCCATGCCTGCGGACTGGGCTTTGGTTCGAGTATGGCAATGTCTTTAATTCACTCGATGGACGTGTCACACCCCGTTTGCGCGAAGAAGTGCTCTTGGTGGGTGATTAGTCCAAGTAAATGTTGTGGTTGCACACATGCTATACACGATGTTTTATCGCCAGCCCAGCCCGCACGGTACAATAGGTAGGTAGGTGGCAAGGTGGACTAACACAGACTAGACAACAAGAAAAGGCTTGTGTTGTCTTGCGTAATAGAATATCAACTCAACCCTCACCACAATATGGTTTGAAGCCGATGGCTCTGAAGTGTTTGGTTTCTCAGCAAGTGGAAGCACTTTGTTTTTATATCATAGTATCAACATTACTGACAGCACGAAGGGTGTCCCAACAAAGATAGTAGCGATGCGATCGACAATGGCCGACAATAGATCCTTCAGATCCATACTACCATCGCATATGGGCAGGAGGGCCGTCTGTTCGCGCAACGCCGTTCTTGCGCCATGTACCAATAGTCCTGAAATATGCAGCGTGCCAAATGCTGTTGGTAACATCAAAAAAGTT
This sequence comes from Aspergillus carlsbadensis, assembly GCA_025688815.1. Lineage (NCBI taxonomy): Eukaryota > Fungi > Ascomycota > Eurotiomycetes > Eurotiales > Aspergillaceae > Aspergillus > Aspergillus carlsbadensis. The sequence goes on from MU628234.1 coordinate 113,203, forward strand.
TCAGTGTGCCTATCTTGCTACTGCTCAGCGAAGGATTATGTAGACGCGAGACATGGCCCCGTAGCTGTCCAATTTCGTGGTTAGAATACTACTTGAGGAACCAGTCCTGGTCTAAAAAGAACAAGCAAAAGAGAAGCCAACGGAGGCGTGAGAGCGAATATTTTCTATTGTCAGCCGGAATAACCTACCTTGAGCTAATGTACTGACCCCACTAATCAAATGCATCGAATCTGGACATCTTTTTGGCTGAGTGGTAGGGTCGCTAGATATTGTCTATGGCGACGCCAACGGACGCAGCCAGCAATTTTTCTGAACAATTTGGAGGATATTATCTCTTCCAGTCAGCGAGCGGCACAAAGGTTAGAAAACCATATCGGGTCAGAGAAGACGGATAAAGTGAAGCATTATATATAAAAGCTTAGCAAGGTCTTAGTCATGTTTCGCAAACACAACGGTAATGTAAAATGGACAGAATAATCAAGCTAGCTTCCTTTCCTTCATGATTATAGAACTAGATACGAAGCCATCCTCTAGGAATAGTGAGGCAAGATTTGAGCGCTCCTGCTAGGGCGAAAGGAGTCCTACCAGCCTTGTAGAGCGTCATCCACACCGCATCAGGATGGTCACCAACCAGTGATTACTATTATGTGTAAAGGTATTACTGCGATTCAAATCCAGCGATTTGGCAGTCATTGCTTAGCTGAACTTACATGGAACACTTCCACTAAGAAACGTCCAGATTGTCAGTTACAAGCCTGGGCTCTACTAGCATCCCTGCTTTGCGGACCTTCATATGGTATTAATACTGTTATTAGGCGACGATGCCCATTTACAATCAGATCAACTCGACGCCGGATGGAAAAGACATTGAAGGTAAGATTGAGTATGTAAGAGCGAAGCTCACGTAGAGTAAACCCCAGAAAAGAAAATAAAAGAAGACAAACGATAACCCCTGATCTATCCCAGCCATAACGCCCATATATTATCATAGAGATGAAATCGCCCTGCGATGCACTTTTTTTCACCCAGATACCATCGCCGCAAGCCCGATTGCAGCCATCGTCCCCACAGCACCAGCGGTGCCCCTGGCCATCGCGACAGTCGCAGATCCTGATCCTCCATGTAAACCGCCATGCGCATGCCCATGTCCAGTCCCCGAGGCCCGCGCCGGACACCTCCCCCGCGGAATCTGGTTATCAGGGATATTGAAGAACGTCGCCCAACATACCTTATTCACCTCCGGTTGCACCTTCTCTTTCGCTGCAGCCTTCTTCCCCGCCGATCCCGAGCGTCCGCTCACCACTTCAACAAACAGACAATCGCGCAGCAGGTTCGCGACCAGCTCCTCCTCGCTGAGTGGGATCTTCGAGACGTCGTGCATGTTGAAGCAGCGGATGAGCGCTTTGTATGCGCGGCGGATGCTTATATTCGTTGTTCCGGGCTCGACGCATTCGTGCACGATGATTCGCGCGATGGGGATCGGCATTGTCAGTTTTCCGACGACCCGCGGGGCTTTCGGGGTTAAGTTGTTGAGGTTTATGCAGAGGGGGGTGCGGTAGGATGTGCAGGTTGGGCAGTAGACTGTTCTACCGTCTGTAATTCACTTAACGTTAGCCCTGATTCTTGATAGTTAGGGTAGAGGAGGGGGCGAACGGGGAAATGGAATCCCAATGGGTCTCGGGAATCGAGAGGACTCACAATAGTACACCTGCGGACAGGTACAGCTGAGGACACACCGAAAATCCGGCCTAACAAACTGCGTATAGACATCCTTCATAAGGAACCCCGGATTCGCAATCTTGACGACCTTATCAACACAGAACTGAAACAGCCCTGTGTTCGCACTATTCCGCTTGACAATGACCGAATCCTGCACCGCGTGATAAATGATCATCTTGCACGAGATCAACGGCGAACTCGACTTCGGGACCTTTAGTTTCTTTCCAAGAACCTGGACAGCATCACTGCCCTGCGGCCAGTCGTACATGAACTTCCGCGCTTTCCGCTTCGTCAACATTATCGGTTGTGTCTTGTGGAGGAGGAGGGCGCCCTCGCAGGTGAAGAGGTAGTATTCCTGCGTTGCGGCATCGTAGAAGAGGGGTTGGCAGTCGCTGATGGGCAGTGGGGATTTCAGGTCCCAGGGTTGGATGTCGCGGAGGGTTGTTTTGTCGAGGGTGGAGGCGTCGAGGTCTTCGGGGAAGGGGGAGGGGATGTAGGCGAGGGCTGAGGAGGTTGGGACGGATGCTGGCTCTTGTTCTGGGTCTGCGACTTGGGGCTTGTGTTCTGGGTCTGAGTGGGTGGTGGATTGGGACGTTCGCGGTGATGATGGTTTTGAGAGGTGTTTGGCTGCTGCTGCCTCGAGTGCCCGCTCCATATCTGATGATTGTAGATGGATATGGATATGGTGGATTCAAGGTTGTATCTAGATGGCTCCGTGTGGTTGTGGGTTGATAAAAAGTCAGTCTCCTCCGTTGGACCCTCTTATTATATTGATGACCCATTGCTGGTAAAGGAGATTAAGCTGAAAAATTCTGCATCTTACCCGAGCACGGCAATTTGGTTGTTCATGATCATGTCTGCAACTGGTCATCTCTGAATCATCCATGACAAATCCACATGATTGGCCCTGGACACCGACCATCCCCACCCAGTCAGCCTCGTGCGAAGCTTATTCGAGTAGGGCTTGCCAACGGGCTGGATCCTTGTGCAAAAAGGTGTCGGTAATGTTGGAGATAAGAGGTCTTAGCGGAACTAGAGACGGTTCTCAATATCAAGGCGCCACGGCACTGCAAGTAGGGTGGCTTGCTGGGCCCGCCACCCTGCCAAATTGGCAACCTCCGTAGATCCACGTAGCGGACGTAGAACCCTTCTAGAACGCGCAAACCCTGGATCTTCATTGCTAATTTCTAGATTCAGCGGTGAGAGGGCGGTTCATGGCGCTCACGTCGCGATTCCCAAGCGGGTAAAATGCGAGTAAGCGGCTCTCTGCGTGCGCTCTATGGTTCAGGTCCGCATTTAAGGTTGAGCTGTCAGCTTGATGTAAGGGATTTTCCCTGTTTTCGCGCAAATCAGATGCCAATGGATGGGCTGTGTCTCGGGGTAAGGCGGCGATCGTCGCTTGGTAAGCCAATGTTCTCTATCTCGTTGGCATTATGGACAAACTCGGCCAATAAGAATCATGAATGTGTGTTGTCTTGGTTACATCGAAATGGCTAGCTATAGCATTGTGTGATAGAGGATCGTCTTTCCATAATTCTAACATGCTGTATCGGGGAAATTTGTCTTATCTCCTCTATGACCTAGATATATATCAAACCAGTGCCCCGGAGCCGAGCCCTAGGTGTATTGTCAGGTCGAAAGACTGCCTTTCTCGCTATCTGCTACTCTTTATCTTTGAGCCCACGGTTGCGTACAACTCTCATACTCGCAAGTGCCAGCCATATGTCCCTAGATATTGTCACAGAGCCGGACGAGGCGTAGTTGCCGTGGTCAATCAAGCTCGATGCGGCTGAAAGGGGTGGATGAAAGTGACCGCACCAAAGTCCACCATTTCCAGCCATCTATGAGAACGACCCCTACTCATAAAAAACACCATGCCCCTGCCCCTCCCATCCATTCGAGTCCGAGAAGTCCAGCCTCCCATCATTGGCCTGCGGCGGGAACATCGTGTCCCAGAGTTCCTGGAACAATCACAAATTAGTAAAGTTATGAAACCAGGCGTCGATCTAAGGGCGTGGAGCAGGACTTACCCAGTCAATTTCCAGGAGCTGCGGATCAATATCCGTAGGCAGCGCCTCGTCTTGTGAGGTGCTCGTCGCGTTCGCGGGGTATGCGACGTAGTCGCTGGCGGCACCCCCAATATCGGAATAGCCGGGTTGGCCCCAAGGCGCTGGGCCCGATGACGAGGGGAAAGTATGGCTTGCGCCGCGGAGGTCGTGTGGAAATGATGTCAACGCAGCTGAGGTATTGCGAGTATGCGGATGACCCACTTCTATCGCTGGCAGAGGTTGTCTTGCGTCAGGAACGGTGTGTGGGATGAGGTTGGGGACGGCCTCTTCCGGCTCTCCATGACCATAATTCAGCGGCATCCGCGGGTCCGAGTCGTCGCCGGCAATCTGTGGTGTGACAACGATCATCGACTCCTCAAAAGTCGCAGGCAGCTTCGACTGTTTCGCCGCGTGGTACGCGCGCATGCGGTCCGAGATCATGGTGAGCAGGTATCTCGCCTTGACGGCGCGGTGCTCGATGATCTCGTCGAATGACGGCGTGGGATTTCCAGCCGCGGACGTAAATGGTAGTAGACCGGCCAGTGGCTCCGCGAATACAAAGTCCAAGCAACGCCAGATGCGATTCGCTTCGCGGCGGCGAGGGTAGTTGAAGACCTCGACGAGGAGCAGCAACGCGGTATGGTACTGTTGGTAGGCGGGCGCGTACCACGCCCAGGGACTCAGATCTTCCTGAGTCTCGAGTGCGACAGCAGCTTCTAGTGCTTCGGTGCCTTTCATCAGAACGATCTGGCGGAGCCGGTCGGGGACGCGATATGTGACGCTGTTCATGTAGCGGTGGAGGGGCAGGATGTAGAGTTGGCTCACCCAGAGCTTTAAAAGGAGGCCGGCCATTTTTTGCATCGGGGTCTGAGCGGCGGTGTTGATGTACGGACCGTACTTGACGTCCATTGCGATGCGGAATTGGTCGATCTTGGAGACGGCCCTGGTCAGAGTCATTTGTTTTGAGTCAACCCGGTTGCGGTGCGTGTAGCAGCGGCGCTGCATTTCTTGACATTCGAAGCGGATCATCGAGACGATCTGGTCGTTCCACACAGTTCCTTTGTCTAGTAAAGCCATGTCAAAGGGTAACCGCGTCGTGTATCCGTCGTGGTGGATGAATGTCCGAGGCCCTTGCACTTCGCTGGTCTTGAGGTCCAGGTAGCACACCTGATACCAGATCAGGCGACGAACATGACACTCGACTGGCGAGAATCCAAACTCGGTTGGGTCGCGATGGAGGCCCATACACTCAGCCTGCCTCACCAGCATCCCGCTGAGAACTGAATGCGCGCGGGTGATCTGCTCAACGGAGGTGGCGAGCTACGACGATACCCAGTCAGACAGGACGGTCAGCAGTAGGAAAGGAATCTCACCATGTACGCAACAAAGGCCTGCACGACTTCAAGTCTGGTAGATTGAAGGACATGTGCTCGACTCAACGAATGCTCTGTACCAACCCTGAGCTGGGTCTGCAATGCCGCGCGGGACGTGTTCCATTCTTCGAAAACGAGATCATCCGTCACGCTCAGCACACCAGACAGCAAGACGGCCGAGAAAATAGCGGTAAGAGACGCGCTGACCTGCTGACCATTACGAATGCACTCCCATAGTGCCTCATATCGCTGCGCAAACGATTCTCGGTGCAGGATCCTGGCAACAGGGTGAACTGCAATCCAGTACTGATCCAGCAGCCTGTCCGCGATATGGCGAGGAGGGATATGCTCAGTCACCCCTGTACTGGAGGTGACTTGACCAAAAATAAGGCCAATAAGCGGCTGGGGAGAAGGCCGCTGGTAATGTTCGCCCGGTACTTCCGTTGTCATTCCAGACGGAAGTCGCCCTTGCAGCGCAGGCTCCAGCGTACTCGACACCTCGTCCGCGATCCTCGGACGAAAGAGACCACCAATCCGCTCCCCGAGGCGCATGCGACCGATCCTGACACCAAGATCGTCAATCACATCCTCATCTTCACCATCGCCGTACGCTGCATCTTGCACGGCCAGTGGTGTAGGTTGTAGATACGCATCGTCGACAGAGCTATCGGACTCGTCAGTGGACACCTGCTCATCAGCTTTGGCGCGCTTCCGTCGGGCAGAAGTCCCCCGCTGGCGATGAACTGGAATTGCGGTGCTCGTTCGAAGCGATCCGTCGAGCGCATCCTTCGCGTCTTTCATCTCGACCAATTTTTGTTGGAATGCTGGATCTCCTTCCTTTGGGTTCGCGACGTAGACGCATTCATACCCTGATGTGCGACACGGGGTGCAGGGGTCCTACTAAGCGTTAGAGAACATATATCCAAGAAGATCACGATTGATCGCACCCCTCGGTCGCACTTCATCTTCCGCCGCCGACACTCCAGACATGAGAGGATGACGCGATTGCGCCGCTTGGGCTTTGCTTGCTGGTTGGTCGTCGCATTGTGCCCACACTCCTCTGCCGAGGGTGGACCCCTCTGCGGCGTAAAGTTTTCTTCTGGAGTTGAAGAATTCATTGCAGGGGTGCGACAGACTCTACTCATGCAAGGTGTGACTCGGTTGAGAGCAGAAAACGGGACATCAGTCGTGCATGTGGGGGCATTTGGACGGTGCGGCTGAGGCGGGGTAGCTTCAGCTATGTAGTAACTGCCTGGTGCCCAGTGGCGATCAAGGCTTACCTGCTTGAGATACTGCCTAGTGTGGCTGAGGCTTTTTTATTGGACTCCCCTGGTTCAATGCATACCATCACTACACCATCGCACTACAGACTGTCCACTCGCCTACATCCATGGGCCGCTAGTGCTCCGATGGGGTTAATTGGAATTGCAGTGTCATCGAAATTCCGGCAAACAATGCTCCCACAATGGCCTCAGGACGTATTCACAGATCGACCTGCGGAAGACGACGTCGTCCCATTGGTGCAGCGACGAACTGGTCGCAAACGTGCACTCGATGCACCGGGTCACCACCTCGAGGTAAAATGGTAAGAGAAAATACCTGCTCATGTCCAGCCATTTTCGAGCGGCATCACACCGCACGCCAAAGGAGTCGCCGGTCGGTAGCTGGTTCTCGGCTGCGAACGACTCCAATGTGCGGAAGTGCCATAGTTCAAGAAGGATGATGTCGAGTTCAAGGAGTGAGTCCCGCGCAATTGGGAATTTCGTAGGTTGGGACGATACGCCCCGGAATTTGTGGGTGACGAAGGGCATCGGGGGCTTCGTGAACTGTTGACAAGGCACGGTATTTGGTGTGACACTTTGTGTGGTAAAATAGATTGATTTACTTGTCAAGGATGTCGTGAGCCAGTGTGTGGAGTATAGCTGTAACAGGCTAGAGGCGATATTGAGCGCCAGCGCGATGCGTTGGTTCCTAGTCCATATCGGCAGAGTGACCTGCGACTGTGGCTGGGCGTCGAGGATCTGCTCCAGCGAGAGAAGATCAGCCCAGTTGACATGGCGCCCCGGCCCGTTGGTGAGCGGGAGGTGATTGCAGGACAGGCAGCCTGATTGGCTCAGATACAACTTGAGCAAGGTCCCATTCATGGTTGCCGTGCTGACCGACCGGCAGAGGTCGTCTATCTTAGTAGGCCGTGGGTGCGCAGTTGGCGGCGGCGGTAGGACTATCTGAACTACAGCGGGACTTGACCCGGCTGGGTCAGCACTGGAAGCATTGTTAGGTGAGCCTGAGAGGAGAGATAACTTTGTGCGTACGCTGAGGAGACGGAATGTTCATCTTCGTGTCTGACCTTGACCTCCGTGACATAACAGGAGACTGCCCCCTGTAGCTTGGGCGCCACTGGTGGAAGCGCCAGTGAGAAACCAATCGGGGGTTCCTTCAAGGCTTTCTGCTTTTTGCTTTCCATTGATTCCGATCGGCTTTCCAGGAATAGATATGTCTCATGCTCGTGGTGACAACCCGCCGCATATCCGCCGGATATCGCGTTGTGTAGTCGCTGAGCATAGTCACGCACAGTTCTGAGCTTAGAGGTGTATCTGGTCGTCGCTCGTGATGTTGTTTCAAGTGGCACATCGGCTTGCAGAGTGCTATAGTCGCGCACACGGCGCAGCCTCTCTGTGGCATCCTCGAGCTCCTTGATGCGGCGCTCCAGGTCGTCCCTGTCGAGACTGAATTTGATCTTCTTCGCTAGTTCGTATCGTCCGTCTTTAGCCGGGTTCGCGTCGACAATTCCTGCTAGGTCTTGCCTCTTGTTACCAGGCCAGCCGTTAGCACAGCCCACGCGATGTAGGACCCTGAGCCATACCTGTGTAGAAGAAGCCAATCCCCGAATGTGCTTGGCAATATCCGACAGGATTCGCTGGCACCGAGCAGCCGCAGCAGTATACGGGCCGTATCCTGCGCCGAGGTATTTCTGTACGTCCATAGCGACATCTGGGTCCCCAAACACTGTCGCGTCAGGCTTCGTCAGCAGGTCGGCTATCTCGTCATCGTCGAGACTCGCTGCTTTGAGGGTAATGGCGAGGTCCGTTTCCAGGAAAAACTGCTGTTCCTGCAATGCTTGAATCAGGTCGGCGATCAGGGGCTCCTTGTAGCGAAACAGCTTGATCCGTTGGCTGGTGGTCTTGTAGTGGTCGACCGCGGCGATCATCAGAGGGAGCGCGCCTAGCACAACGCCAACGACTTCTAGGCCGCTCATTGTCCGGCTGACATGGAATGTAATGCTCTTCTAACGCGTCAGGGCGAGGAATGCGATGCGGATTGGGTAGAGCTAGTGTTGGCAGAGGTTCAGGCTCCGAGGGAGAAATTCCGTCGCCCAGGCACCCAAAGTCCGGCTCAATGTCTCCAGACAATGATCTCCAGACCGTTAGTTTGCGCCAGAGTCGTCAACCAGTGAGAAAGATCACCAGTCGTAGGGTAGCTGGAGGCTGGGGCAGAGTCAGGATCCCAGAGGTGACGTCCAAATTGAGCGTCAGCTCGAAGGAGGGGCATCTGCATGAGAGCCATGCTCATTGGCGGGAATCAGTCCTCACCTGCAGCTGACACCCTCGCATCTCCTCCAGACTTCATCACCGAGTGTGCTGCTTCATCCCGAGACACAGAAGAAAATGACGACCTCAACCCAGAGCCTGTCCGCCGTTGGCCTCAAGGTGAACCGCCACTTTGGCTCCGTTGCCCAGTCCGATCAGGCCAGCGCGATCCGTAACGAGCACCAGCGATTTGACCTTTGGGCAAGCAGCCTCGGTCTGTATCATCTCGGGCACAGCTCCCTTGATTATCGGCTGCGCGATTCTCCTCCTCTGTTCAACTACGCTCGCGGCCTTCTGCACGATCTCGCCGTCGCGCTATCCAACTACGCGCGCAGCGTAACCGATGAGGACGACCCATCGCCATCGCCAGCGGAGGCGTTCGATCACGATGAGTCCAGTTCCGAGTCCGGCGAAGATTTCTCCTCCTACCTCGAACAACCGTTGACCGTGAGCTACACTGCCAATATCGTGGCAACAATCGACCGGCTGTACCGCCTGGCCTTCAAGGTTCGAAACCCCGCGATGAGGCTCGGCCTGTCCAAATCTGCCAACTATGCCGAGGTTGATCCAGAGACGGGTGTGGATCTTATGCAAAGCTACAAGAGCGCCGACCTCTGTTACATCAAAGACCTTTTCCGTTCCTACGGCCACACGATCAGCCATGACCCTGATACGGCCGAGCACTACTTGGTTCATCGCTTGGGGAAAGCCAATACCCGTCGCCGACAACAGTTCAAGTATTGGCACAAGCGCCACGCGAAATATGCAGCAATCACTGTCCCTCCGGTTGAAGACAATGCTCCGGTCGACGTCAAGGTCCCATCAGACGCTTTCCAGGCCGTGTTGGATGTCCGAGCAGGCTCGCCCAAGTTGACAGCTGCCTCCCGCCCATCCACTGCAACATGGCTGGACATCGCCAAAGTGACGTTGGACGACACCGCATCGGTCCGGACCACAACCAGCTTCGTCGCTTTGTCCGATGCAAAAGGCGTGGATGATGTCTCAGTGCCCTCTCCACCACGCCTGCCCTTTGGCGCCAAAGAATTTGAGTGCCCGTACTGCTGCACCCTCTGTCCTGCCGTGACCACCACCTCTAGTAAATCGTGGGAGTACGTTTCCCTCCTCTCAGCCACGCACGTTTACTGATTTCTCGTTCCCGCAGAACGCATATCTTCCGCGATCTAAGACCCTACGTTTGCACGTACGAGAACTGCCGTACACCAGACCAACAATACGACAGCCTGACCGACTGGATCAGCCACGAGACTTCAAACCACTGCCCGGACGCTCAAAATGGTCATATCCTCGCCAGGAAATGTCCATTCTGCGCGCACGAAGGCTCTTCACCTGCGCATATCGCTCGTCACCTGTGCCGCATCGCCCTCTTTTCACTCCCCAGGCCAGCATCTGCCGATGACAGATGCGACGGTACCGGCACTGGCAGTAACATCTCCAGGCGCGTCAACGGCGGGGGTTTCAGCTCCACGACGAGCCCTTCAGAAGGGACGTTTTCACTCCCCGGTACTCCTGGAGTACCTCAGGCTGACGACGTGCCGCCTACGGCAGTCCCTCTCGATGATTCCATGGAACAACGAGTGAACCCCGATCTACAGATAGCCGATCAAGGCCATATTGATGCCTCGCCCAATCCGCGCCCCGGTTCCGGCGCACAGGCAGATGCTATAGATGAATCGGAACGGGTTGAGAGACTATATGCGCTCGGCAGGCGCGCAGCGGCATTATACGTGCCATCAGGGTCAATGGAGAAGATGGACTGGGCAATCATGTCCATACGAGCAATTGCGGGCTCCCCCTCGCAAGATAAGGTTACGAGAGTGGAGACCCTGCGGAAACTCGGGCATCTGCTGCAAAAGCGGTATGGTGCGACGGGAAACGCCACTGATCTGGAGGAGGTGGTCGCCTACGAGAAACTTTCCCCTACCTCCACAGCAAGCGAAACCGCTGCAGTGTACTGGGATCTTCACGAGCTTAGTATGTCGTTCCAGAAACAGTTCAACTCCACTCAAGACCTCAAGTATCTCGTGCAGGCAATCAGGGTCATGCGGGTTGCCGTGTATCTAGTCGAGCCGGACAGCCCTGAGAGAAGCACCGCCCTCCAGGCATTGGCGCAGCAGCTGTTGGCCCGGTGGCACGCGGGCGGGGTGGTGGACAGATTGGATGACGCGATTGGATATCAACGCTCTGCGATTGAGCACGTAAAGGGCGATTCCCGACATGACCGGACTACGCGGTCTCACTTGCTCGAACAACTCGGTCAGATGCTTTATATGAAATGGGAGAGTACAAAGACCGAGGACGCATTGCAGCTGGCCTCGATTGCCTTTACGGAAGCATTAAGCCATGCCAGGGCCCTCGGTGAACCGGACACTGCACGCACGTTCGATGTGGTGTTCTCGCTGGCCAAAGTCCTCCTGGCACAGGGGCTCGTGACCAGCGCGTTGAAGAGGGCCGATGAAGCGCAGCACGGATACAAGGCTCAGTATGGCCGCGACAGCCTACAGGCGCAGGAGGCGAGAGAATTCTGTGCAGACCTGAGGAAGAAGTTGGGTTTGGACCGTATCACGAGGGCTGTTAGACCGCAAATTGGCGAGGAACCCTAAACATCGCCTGGCCTCTAGCGCAAAACCCTCTGCAGCGTCGCTTCCTTCTCCCTGGCACCTGATATCGTCTGCATGCTCGACCGGAGCCACCCCCCCTCATCGACAACGCCATTACGCTCCTCAAGCGTCCCGAATCCTCCTCATGACCGACCGTCATCTTCCCAGGCATCGGCCAAGTCCTATCCAGGCCACGATGCGCAGATCCCGAAACCACATGCCGAAGAAACCATGCCAGCTGATAAAGCCTCGGCCACCCCGCCCGGCCCGCCCACCTGCCGTCCGGGAGACAATGTCGTACTATCTCTATCTCCCATTGGCTTCGTTCCGCGCATCCGCGGCTGTCTCTTCTGAAGGTTTAAAGGCTCAGTTCGGCATCTTCATCGACGGATTTGCATCGCAGGCCCCGCCGATGGCAGAAGTCGCATGCTTGCGTAATTCGTTTTGATTTGCATTTCGTCGTCAACATGACGGGTGTTCACTGCTTCGCCAATCTGCTCTGCGTATATAGTTCCACCGTGGGATCCGTATAAGGCTAAATGTCCTATAACTCCTGCACTTTAAATGAAAACGTCCCTCTAAAAGCGTTTATCCCTCGTGATGGGACCGAGTACTTTATGAGACATGTAGGACGTGCATGGAATTGACTATATATCTTCGGCATTCCCTTTACTCCTATCAATGGCCCCCTCCTTTGGCGACGATCATGTTACCCATATTGAGGCGGATATTGTCCTGCGAACAGCGAGATGTAGAACATATAACCTGCAGTTTTTAATACTCAGGAACCATTCCAAGGCCAGATAAATCCCCCTTGATATTCTAATCAATCCCTCCGACTACATCCAACACGTTGCCGAGGGCACGCATCACCGGCTCCAGCCCCTGTCCAAGGGAATCCAAGTGAAGAGTGTCGGCCAAGTTGATATCCCTTGAGCATCCACTTCCAACATTCCCCTCAAAGGCCCTCTCGACCCACCGAACAGCCCCTACCATCCCAAACAGCTCAGTCGCGATATGGCCACCGGTAGCAAATGTCGTAAACGAGACATTTGCCCCGTTGCTGCACCACCTGTCAACCATGGCCTCTGCATCGCCGTAAGGAATGATATCGTCTAGAGCGGCGTGATATGCGTAGACAGGCGCAATGGGTGTCTCGTCGGGATCCACGCCGAGAGTGCTTTCCTCCATGATCGAACTCACGATCGGCTCGTGGATGAAATCCGGGCCGAGTATCTGGAAAGTCGGGTCGAAGATCGACTGGTTGTGGAAGTTGATAAGGACAGGAACCGTGCAGTGGGAGTTTGCATAGTCTAGCAGCAGTTGCCCTGCGTTGGTGACGATGCTGTCGATGAAGGGCTGCAGATCTAGCCCGTACGCGCTGGGCTTTAACAATCCGTCAATTGCAGCTGGTAGAAAGCCACTATAGAGGCTGTTGTCCAGCCAGAGCAGTGTGCCCGTCAGGTTGCTTGGCGTGCCGCCCTGCGCCCAGCCCCTGATGTTCAGTTCCGGCGCATACGTCCGGTGCAGCGCCGCAGCCCAGCCCGTTGCGATCGCTCCGCCAGAGTACCCCGTCCCTACAATCGCAGGCCTGCGCGTGGTGAAATTAAGCTCTCGAAAGCGAGCAACAGCGCGCATTCCATCCAAAACCCCCATCCCGGCTAGTCGAGCAGCGCCAAACGCCGCATCCGGCCCCTCGTAATCCGGCGACGCGACGATGTACCCCTTGAGAAGGTAGGCCTGGGTGATTGGCAGTTCCACGGAGGGTATAATGCCCGTTTGAAACGCACCGAGCCGGTACTGGTAGCTCGGGTTACAATCGACCGAGGAGCTGTCATACTCGGTGTGGAAGGAGACAAAGCGGTCGGTATAGGGGTATCGCGGTTTGAAGACGGTTGTCACGGTGGCGATTGCGGAGCCGTTGACTGCGGTGGTCCGGTAGAGGAGCTGGTATGCATCGACGGGGTCTGGGATCAGGCCGAAGAAGGCTGCTCGGATTTTGCGTTGTCGGAGGATTGTTCCTGGTTCTCTAAACTCGAAGCCGGTGGGCGGTTTGTAGAAGGGGTCGGTGCTGGGGTCTTCGGGGATCGTAGTTGGCTGCGTTGACGCAGCAGGTATTAGGCCAGCCAATGCCAGCAGAAAGCCCAAGGCCCACATCATTAAGGGAAGGTACATTATACAAGGCTGAGAAAGGGATTATCTCCCGGACGACAGATGCCCGCGTGACGAATTAGGAAAGCGCCACCGTGGTCAAGATATTGCTCGAAAGAGAAGGCGCGGCCTTTCCAAGCTGGCTATTCCGCCCTACTCGCATTGGAACAGAGGGTGCTTATTATCCGTTATATACGATACTTGGTGGAGTTCCACGTTTTGCACACCGGTGGGCATCCCCGGTACTATGGGGAAGTCCCCGGAACAGGGATGTCTGTACACCCCGACATACTCGTCCCTGATCGGAAACTATCTTGACCCAGGGCCATGGGCGGATGGATCTTGTCCATTGGCCCAGTCTGCTCTGGCGGTTCCTGCAGTTGCGATTGATAGGTCTGATATGTACTTCGCACAGAACCGTCCAGGCTGCATTTGATGTCTGTCGTGCGTGCATGCGGTATCACCCGAAATGTCATTCTATATCTATCAAAGGGTATCTGTCAAATGAATAACAACTATGCAAGAATAATGCCAAATTATTATACCCCACACCTGGAGCGGATTACCCACCATGCCTCGAGGCCCAGGGACTCTGCCGTATACTTCGTGGAGACCCAACAAACCATTCCTCATATCGTCTCTCAAATCGAGACCACATTTTTCTCTCATAATCGACACCTCTACGGCACAGACTTGATATGCCCCCACCTCGCCGCAGCCCAAATCCCCAGCCCGCCAAGAAGAACCAAAATCCCCGAGATGGTACTAAACCAGCCAACGCCAATGGACTCGGCCGCCGGAATCGCCGTTGCACTGGCTACAGCACCGAAGATATACCTGATAAAGAAATTCCCCGCAATGAGCTCCGCACTGCGATCTGGCATCACATCCAGGCAGTACGTATTCAAACTCGGGAAGCAGAAGAGCTGCGCGACGCCCTGCAGGAACATGAAGATTACGGGCACCGGTAGCCCGCCGAACTCTTTATCCACGGACCACCCGTAGATCAGCATGCATGCCGGGATGGCGAGGACCATAAAGGGGACTGCGGCGTAGAGCCGGTCCTCAGCTACAAAGACGCCGCCGCGGCGAGTGAAGTAGCGTCTCGCGACGTAGTCTGCCCAACGCCCTCCGCCGAATGTCCCGACTATATACCCGATGCCAGGGGCGAGGAAGAGGAGACCCGACTGTAGCGGTGTCTCGAGATCGAAGCGTGGGTTCAGCACGTACCGGATCGGCGTGAACAGGCCGTATTGGTTCCAGACGAGGGCGCCGCTCGCAAAGGCTGTGACGAGGAGGCTGGAGTGTTTGAAGGGGGTGATGACGCGCCAGGGGTTCGTCATTCTTATCAACACCCTGATCTTTCCGGAGCGTGTCAAGCCCTTGAGGGGGCGTGGGGAGTTCGGGTTTAGGGTCTCGGGGAGGCCGAAGAAGACGCCAGCCAGCGCAACTGCGCCGAGACCCGTTTGTAGCCAGAAGATCACTCGCCAGGTTGTGTATGTGACGATTGCACCGGCCATCAGGGGGCCGAGACATTGCCCGACTAGTGTCCCTGTGTAGAACCAGCTTATCGCTGTTGCTCGCTCGAGGGGCGCGTAGAGATCTCGGATTGCTACTGGTCCGATGACCAGGACGGCTGTGCCGACAAAGGCAGTGAGCATGCGGAAGACCATAAATGCGGCGATATTAGGGCTGAGCGCTGTTCCGATTGAGCAGCCGAGGTATATCGTTAAGCTTGCTAAGCATGACTGGCGCTCTATTAGCATTGCACTCTCCAAAGTCAATCTCGGCATGGTATATGCAACTTACCAGCCGTCTCCCGAGTGTCTGACACCACGGTCCCCAGAAGCACGGACTCAACGCCATGAACACAAGGTACAGCGCATTGCTGAGACCGATCACAGATCCGGAGACGTTCAACGACTCTGCGACATTGGGGATCGCCGAGAGGACCGACGTACTCGATATCGGGGATAGTAGACCCGTCCACGCGAGGATGATCACCATGAGGATCTTCCGACGACCGGAGAAACGACTAAATTCATCGTCGATGGGGACGGGCGACGGAGATGGGGATGGGATTGGGGATGGGGGAGGAGTGCTTGGCCGAGTCTGTTCCTGCCCGCCATTCTTCTCCGGGTCTTGGGCTGCGTTCAAAGTCGGCACCGGCATTGTGGGGCCGTTGATTCAAGCAATCCTTCAGATCGTTTGGGTGGAGATGAATGTTCGGTTCGTCCCAGAGTTGCGGGTTCACCATGTCAGAGTCGGGGTCGGAGTCGGAGAGGTGAAGCTATCACGCAATGGCAGAGTTTTTACATTTAAATTGAAGAGAAGAGAGAAAGGGAAACGTCAATTGAAACAGTGACTCACTGAAATTCATCAGGTAGGAATCTTCAAGGTCTAGATTGAAAATCTTGACGAGACACATAACCTCGGGCCAATTGGGCGCTCAGCCGGATAAAAATCCGTGTCTTGAATTTTCGTCTCGCAGGCCAATGATGGTCTGTGTCGTGTGCGCACATCGAGAGCCACTTTGCATGTGTTCACCGTGGTTCTCCAAGTGTCTTATTTCAGGTATTGGTGGCTATTTGCGGTCTGATGGCACTGTAGGAAGCGGAATTGTACCGCGGAGGGAGCAACCATCTTCAGGGCAGCAACAGGTTAACTCCATATGACGTACAAGGTCAAACCAGACGGAGATACAAGCGCGATAAGGCTGGCCAATCCTGTGTCTTGTCTTGTTCTCCACCTTGGTTTGACTCCCAGGGCAGAGTATGTTGGTAGACCAGCCAATGCCTCGGCAATAGTTCAAGATTGAAACGGAGCTATGTCAAGAGAACCTAGGCCGTCCTTAGATCTCTTGAAATGCCAGAACCTATGTACACTTCCGGGTCCAGATCTAATCCACGATACCTATGAAGAACCGGAAAAGAGAAACTCGTCCAATGACATCTATGCACGACCTCACTGGAAGGAAAGTGGCAGCAACAACGAGGTAAATCCCTCATTTCTACCCCGAAAACCCAGCGTCAAGCCATTCATCCTATCATTATCACAAACTGGCACACAATGCGCATGGTGCTCGGCAGGATGCCACCTGGTCTTCTCCCAATTCGACCAGTTCCCTCGCATCCTCAGGTATAACACCCATAGCCAGACACTTGTGGTACGCTATGGGTACGTTATGACTGCATCCCTTGGGATCAGTGCTGTTTCCGTACGCGGAGTCTTCCACGTAGCTGGGTATCGCGTTTGCATCGTGCGACCTACCGCGGGGTAAAGAGCCATGTCAAGAGGGGTCTACAAACGGTCAGGATCGTGGGCAGTTTAGGCAACTAAGGATACGCTCCTTCTGGCTATCAACTTCTTTTATCCTTCAAATACCTGGCGAGCGATACTAGAATCGCCTTTCTCCCCGGTGCTTTGTTGAGCGCTCACTCCCCTCCAGTCTATCAAAAGAGGATCCAGAGAAGCTTCCATTGCGAGCATGTCTCCTGAGGTCAGTCCGTATGCAATGGCAGCATCTGAAGCGGACGATGGAGTTTCGAAAGACGAGCTGGCATTTTTATCCGAAAGCAATGATGAGGCCGGCAAAAAACCACGTCCCTTCGGAGACAAAGGAAAGCGTTTCATCCCAGTCTCGAGACCTATCCTCCCCTACCCGAAAGAGTACTAATCCAATTCCCGGAATAGGCAACCGAGTCGTCCTCCTCGTAACCGCCCCAATCAGCCACTCTTTCCGTCAAATTGTCCGCGTGATCGGGCATGAGCCACCAGCGAGCGCTCCCGTTGACTGGGATAGCCATGACAACAACGCCCTTCCCACGCTCGAGTCCCGCCTCAAATTCACCACCCACTACGCGCTTTGCGTCATCGATACCGAGAGATGGGAAGATCCGTCGTTGACACTTCTGGACAAGTTCATGCGTGCCAAATTCTGGGATCACCCTGGAGACGCCACCAAACTCTCATTGTCGACCAGCAGCTCGCGAGGCAGCAGCATGCGCCCAGCGGACTCCAATGCAGGCGTGCAGTGGGACCCAGACGACCTTCGGATGATAGACAGTGGCGAGGAGATTGGGCGAACGGACCTGTCCGATGAGGAAATAACCAAAGGTATGGATCCATGATCCATCCAGTGGTGACTGGGCGATCAATGGCACGATCCGGCTAACCCTGACTGCCCGTTTAGTTTACCTGGAGCTCCGACGCGACTGGAAGTATATGCCTGTGTTTTGGAACTGCCACGACCTCGCGGTTCGCCTCGGCCACCTCGTTGTCTCGCCTTCCATGGAAGCCGTCAAGTTCCTTCGGCGACTCATCGCATTGTTGCAGCGGGCGTACTCTCAGGAGATCAGCTGGTTTCCCATAGCGGCGAAGGTAGGTGCATGCGGATGGGGTGTTGGCGCAATAGGTGCCGTTGCGGCTATCCCACCATTAGCCGCTGCCGGCGCAGGCGTTTTCATGCTCGGCTGGAGTGTGGGCTTTTTTGGGCCGGCTGTCCAGGCTTTCAAAGTCAGTGCGAGGCATGGCTACATGCGTGCGCTGGAGGAGCATTTCCCGGCGCTCAAAGCCTTACATTCCTGAAGACCCGCTGGAGACGGACATGCATTAGGCGGCACTGAATGCATGTCGATTCAACGTCCTAACACTATCGGGCTCCTGATGGGCATTGCTGGCCTGTGCGCCTCTTTGTAAATTGTCTTATGTACTTGGCTATCCCTACGTAGAATGCTGGCCTGCAATATGATAAGGTTCTGATGATGTTGTGAATTCAAAGCTTCGCCCGAATAGCCTCAATATCCTCCCCACCCTTGACGATCTCATCTTCCCAGTAATTCGGGTTGACAGTGACCTTGTTGAGCGGGTTCAGTCGATGGGCTCGGTTGAACAAGTCTTCGTACACGCGTCCATCGTATCGACCCAGGGCACTACAGATATCAGTATACCCTTCAAGTAGATCTCTCTATCGGGAAAGGAGAGGGGCGAGGCCATACCTATCAAGCAAGTAATCCGGGATCTTCCACGCATCCACCAAGGGCACGGCGTGTGGCCGGATCCGCGCCATGAGCTCGTTGACACGGGCTGGGAGGACGTCGAGGTGTTCGCGGGAGGCGGCACCGCAGGTAAAGACTACCCTTTGTTAGGTCTACCTTTGGGATAATAAAGGTAAGTAGTGAGTATCTTACACTCATATCTATCGGCATCCAGATGGTAGCTCGCAAATAGCCTGAAGACGTCCCCGAGGATGTTGCGGGTTGCCGGAGGAAGGTCCGTATTTGAGGCCAGGGCGTCGTAGAACTTGGTTACGAGGATCGATTGGGATTGTGCTAGGATTGTTAGAGTTGCTTCTCGAATAGCGGAGTAATGGTTGATGGAGTGTACCTTTACTAAGCTTGTGGAAGTCGACCATAAGTGACGTCCAAGGTTTCTTCTTCACCACGCGCGCTTGGTACGCGTTATATGCCTGTAGAACAATCAGTTCCTTGTGAGCCTTTCCGTACAGTCGGAATGAAGAGACAGACCAGTGCGGTGGCTCGATGCTGAAAGCTTTTGACCAGATCCACATCCCTTTCCAGGATGTTATATTCACACTGCCTCGCACCGCGAATTTCAGGCAAATACGTCCCGAACTGAGCATCAATCTCATCTACACCACTCCCATTTGTGGTCTCTCCTGCAAGAGCCCGAGTCATCTTCTTAACCAGGTACGCCGCAGTCTGCTGCGTGATCATCCAGTTATCCCCCTCGACCGTCGGCTTCGAGAGGTAATCATTATTCAGCTGGATGAGTCCGCTCCCACCCCCGAATCCATGGCCTCCTAGTGCCCGGCGACAGGTCTCGATGCCATCTGCTGCCAGCGTTGTGCAGAGACTCTTTAGTCCAGAGGACATACTGTGCATATACGCCAGGCTCTCAAAGTTTCCCGCTTCGATCTCCTTCCGCGTGCTGTTATAGATATCCTGCATGGCGAGACCAGTATAATGCAGTGCGAACGCTGTTGCAAGGAGAGGGAGGATTCGGATCTGCACAGTAGGGTAGTCCAGTACCGGAAGTTCAGGCCCATTCGAGGGTCCATCGCGATCCGCGAATTGGCGGCGAACAGCTGTATATCGCACGGCGACTGTGACCGCACGAGCAAGGACGAGGCGCGCTTGTTGTATGATCTTGGAGCGCATGAAGGTCAGTGTTCCGTACACGACGGCTGATTCTTTTGGTTTGGTGTATGCTCCCGTCTCAGGATCCACGCTGGAGTAGCGGGATAGGAGTGCCGAGTGGGGGATTCTGAAATGTTAATGTCTGGCACTTCTTATACTCAAATAGTAGGCTCACCGGAAGTTATTGAACAGCATATACGCGTTATCCATAGACGCATACCCATACTTCGGCCCAATATCGCCAATAACAATCCCCTCAAAAGGTAAATGCGTCTTTATATCACGCATTTGCACAATAAACGGATGCGGACCATGCGAAACATACTTCCCCTGCGCATTAGGATCAGGAAGCATCAACTGCGCCACAACAATCGCATGATTCGCCGTTCGTCCAAGCGTCCCATTCCACCACTTACTCGCCGTAAGCGTCGGACTATGCAGGACAAACTCCCTGGACCGCGCATCATACCTCGCCTGCAGCTCCAAGCCTCTCACATTACTCCCGTGCCCAAGCTCCGTCTGCGCATACGCCCCGATGATCTCCCAGGATTCAATCAAGGGCAACCAATGCGCGCGCTGCGCCTCACTGCCCTGCTCGCGGATCGTCGTGACGAACATGCCCATGTGCAGCATGTACGGACTAACATCGTCGACGAGGTACTCGGCCGTCTCGTGCTCCTCGGGCGTCCAGGCGTGTTTGTCCGCCAGGCGGCGGAGGAGTTTTCCGCGGGCGAGGCCGAGTTTGTACCGTTCGGGTCGGGAGAGGTTTTGTTGGGTGGTTTTGGAGAAGAGGGGCTCCGAGAGGAGTATGGGGAGGACTTTGGATTGCCGGGTCAGTAGGCCGTCCGCGCCTAAAAGGTGCGTGCTGAGCTCGTCGATGGCGAGGTTGGAGTGTGCCCGTTCGCGGGCGAGGGAGTCGGGGCCGGAGGGCTGCGCGGGGCGCAGGGTGTCGGTGAAGTCGGGCATTGCGATGTTAATTCAATTCTGCATTTCCTGTAAGACTAGGATCGATCTTCTCGAGAGTCTCTATATTATATTCTCTGGCCGAGGTGGTGCCACACGATCCGAGGGTATGCGATGTATACAAACCCCCGAGAGCCGGCCGGGAATCGGCCTTTCGGTGAAATTCCCCACGATGACGCCCGTCGACAGATCGGGGTACATATTCCGGGCTATAAAGGCAAATGCTGAGCTATACGGTTCATGGAGGGGTAGACAGTCGCTTCGCAAGCCCAAGTCATTGACACAATGGCGCGGTATCAACATCTCCCTCTGGGGGATCGGGCAACTATGGTTCCTTCTCACACCGGCGAGAATGTTCTTCCAAATCTGACATTTTTCGAGAAACTATTGCGCTTTGCACATCGCAGCCCACCGCGCATTGCGATTCGAGATGTGAATTTGGGGGTTGAAAAGACGTATTTGCAGCTTCTGACCGATGCGCTTGCCCTGCGGACGGCATTGAGTCGTGCCCTGAGTGCAGATGTGCTGCAAGAGATAGAGACAGACCAGGAGGTATTCATTGCCTTGATCGCCCCAGGGGGCTACGAGTATACAGTTGCATTTGTTGCTATCATCGCACTTGGTGCAGCGGTGGTCCCGATAAGTATACTACCCCACCTACAGTGCAATGGAAGAGATGGACTGACAATGCACAGCACCGGCGCTTCCAGTCGGAGAAGCGAAATCCCTCATCCTTCGATCCGGCTCTGTCGCAATCATCTCCTCAGAAACAGCAACATCCCTCACACACGGAATCAGAGCCTCGCTCTCATCCAGCAACCCCATCCCCACTCTCACAATAACCCCTTCACTCCACTCCACCCCCATCTCTGCAACAGACATAACAATGTCCTCAAACCCCGTCCCCAACATGAACGCAGCCGCCCTCGTAATCTTCACCTCAGGAACAACAGGCCCACCAAAAGGCGCCGTGCAACGCCGGAGCTACCTAACCTCGGCCGCCGAAGACGTCGCAGACCAATACCGGATCACAGAAGCCGATACAGTTCTGCATGTTCTCCCCGTGCACCACGCTACAGGTATTGGAATCACATTCTTACCATTTCTGCTTAGTGGCGCGTGTATCGAGTTCCGCTCTGGATCGTTTGATCCTGCGTGGACGTGGGAGCGGTGGAAGAGGGGTGGGATTACGGTGTTTTCGGGTGTTCCGACGATTTATATGCGGATGATGCGGTATTTTGAGACGGATGTTGCTGGGAGACCGAGCGTGGAGCAGAGGGCTTATATTGAGGGGGCGAGGAAGTTGCGTGTCTTGCTGTGCGGGACGTCCGCGCTGCCGAAGCCTGTGTGTGACTTTTGGAGTGGGATTCTCGATGGAAGGAGTATACTCACTCGGTACGGTGGGACGGAGTTCCATGCTGTCCTCAAGGCTGGTCTTGAGGGTGGGACGCCGGTGAATAGTGTTGGGACGGTTTCGCCGGGGGTGAGTTTGAAGCTCACAGAGGAGGGGATGGTTCTTGTAAAGGGGCCAAATCTGTTTGCAAAGTATGTACTCCCTTCTTTCCTAGACGTCTTCTTAGGTACCGGATTCCAACTAGATGGTTGTTGATGAACTTTCGCAGGTACCTCAACGACGAAGCAGCCACAGCTTCCGCCCACGACAGCGAAGGCTACTTCATAACGGGGGACATCGCCTGCCGTGAAGGAAACAACTACTTTATTCTCGGCCGTGCCTCGATCGACATCATCAAGAGCGGCGGGTACAAGCTCTCTGCACTGGACATTGAGCGCGAGATCCTGGGGTTAGAGTATATCAGTGAGGTGATGGTGGTGGGCGTTGAGGATGAAGAGTTCGGGCAGCGCGTTGCGGCAGCTGTTACGCTGAAGGAGGATGTGAGAAGGGGGTTGACTCTTGGGCAACTTAGGAGCGATCTCAGAGAGAAATTGGCTGGATATAAGATGCCGACGGTGTTGAGGGTTTTGGAAGGGGAGATTCCGAAGTCGGGGACGGGGAAGGTGCAGAAGAAGATACTGGGCCCACAATACTTTGGGGCTGGGTATAGAAGTGATCCAGCGGTGCAGGTTTGGGAGAGTAATGTCAAGGCTAAATTGTGAATCACAGACATACGGGGCATAGAAATGACCCAATGGGAGTGCTTCCCATGATGTGAACCAGTAAAACAGCGAGTTAGTCACAGGCCAAAGCTGAAAAGGAATAGATTGGTATAGATCTAATACTTAGGGGAAATATTCAAGCAGCTATGGGAAACGCAACGGACATTCATGTAGGATAGTATTAATCAGAGCCACCCTGTTCGAGCCTGTCGAGGAATTGTAGACCATCCTGGGATACTGGACGATCAACTCAGCCCACAAGATTAGCCACTACTCGGGCCCATGAGCTCTCCTGTAAGATACCAGAGGTGGGAGACATAACAGTTGTGGTACGTTCTTTGACTGCGAATGAAGCAAATTAGGCCACGCTATATCTTCGCCTTCGCTGGCACAGAAGTCTGCCTGCCATGGACATAACTAATCCGCTGGAATTTCTGTATCGCCTCGCCCCAGAGTTCTGCCCTTAGCACAGAGTACACTCTACAGCGCACAGTTAGTTCCCTTAACAAATAATATACATAGAGGGGAGAACATACCCCATCTTGGCCTTCGGCGCCCACTCCCTCCCCATCTGCAGCGCAGCCTCCAACATCTCTTCCGGTTCCGCAACAGCGTGGACGATGCCGTCCCTCAGCGCTTCCTTGCCCGTCCACCGATGGCCCTCGAGGAGCATCTTCCCCGCAATATCCGGTCGGAGCTTGAGACGTGGCAGCGAGCCAATTCCATCGAAGTGTAGACCGAGATCAACAGGAGGCATGCAGAAGAAACCGCGCTTAGAGTTCATGATGCGGTAGTCGTGGGCCAACGCAAAGGGGCAGGCACCGCCGAATGTGTGGCCAGTTAGGAGGGCGATTGTTGGGAAGGGGAAGTCGAGGACTGTGTGGACAAGCTAACGTTGCGGTTAGTGTTGGCTTTTCTTGAGGTTGGCGGAAATTGGAGAGGTACCGGGTAGAAACCGTCCGAGTTGGCAAAAGGATTTGTGTCTAGTTCGTCAAGTTCGAGGCCCTATTCTAGTTAGTATACCACACAATATTACGCCTTTTCAGCAGTTCCTCAAAACGTACTGTGCACCAAAACTTTGCATCGTTACCACGAGTGATGACGGCCCCCTCACTATCAGGCCCCAAAAGTTTCTCCACTGTCCGGAAAGCTCGAATTATCTCCTGGCAGTACCATGTGCTCAGTCGGTTCTCCGGGGGTTTCTGCATCGTAATGACGAACACATTGCCGTGGCGCGCGAGGGAGAGGTTACGAAAAGTTCCAAAATCAGACATGGTGATCAAGCAGGCACTGAGGAATGAGTAGGGCGTGAATGGAACATGTGTGCATTTTAGAGATAAAGCAAAGCCGTGCAATGTCAAATCGAGAAGGCCGAGCTCGGTCCATGAATCCATAAATCGCCGAAAGCCGAGATGCGGGGTCTCCAGGTGAAGATATCCGAGTGCCGGCGGGTCGGCTGTAGGTAGGAGGGGTAGTAATCGACTGCGAACCACGTCATCAAGACTGTAGAATGAGGAAGGAGCAGTCAAGGGTCGCTCCTTCCTTCTATACTGGCCCTAGGTTTACAAAGAAAGCACGACCGGGGGTGTACCTTCCTAACTCGGGAACTAAGCGGCAAGCAGATAAACGAGGCAGGAGCGACGATAATACTCATTTTGGGAAAGAACCACCCACAGGTAGCCTCTCCGTAGTAAACTGGCCTTGATGGCCATGTCCATTAAGCCTCAAAAGGCAATATCGACGTCGCACTCATTCAGAAGCCAGTCGCCAATTCCTTCGTACTGCAAGGGAGGCAAGCCCTCATCAGCAAGACTTGGTTGCACGCTGAGCCCGAGAAAATCGCCAAGCGCGGGAACCAGTAGATTCTCTGCTGTTGTGTCGGTTGGAAATGATGCTGTGATCTCAGCGTTGTGTGGATGGCCCGAATATTCCATACCAGCCGTAGAAGTGCCATGGGGTTGCGGTCCCTGAGTGATAAACTCCTCCCATGCCCATGTAAGCCCAGGTCCAAAGGTGCTAAAGAATGGCACATGGTCATCAGCCAGTTTTGGCACTTGCACCAGGGAGACGCCTCTGGGATCTTGGCCGGAATTCATGCTTCGTAGAACCCGTGATGGTGCCGTCGCTGACGGCCAGCGTTTAGCAAGCTGTTCCAGTGATGTAAAGATTGTCTCCATACTTGGTGCTGCCTTTGGCCACAGACTAGGTACTCTCCGGCACGAAAGCACCCCGAGTCCAGCAGCGAGTAAGTGGAAGGTGAATATTGAGCCAAGGAATTGTAACTCATCTCGGGCAAGAAAGTCCTCAAAGATTGCAACAATGTGAGAGGATGCAAGGATTGCTGTGGCAGAGGGAGGATGCTGCGGCGATGGGGCACGGCAGAGAATGATGAGGCAAACGAAATAAGGAATGTGAAGCTGTCGAGTTTCAAAGTCGTAAGGAGATAAAATCTTTTCTCTACTCGAACACTCTCCATCTGGCAGCTTAGAATTTGAGAACAGGCAAAGAGATTCCGGCAGCCCTTGGATCCATCGCTGTAAGGATCTGCATACAGACTGTCTTGTGCGACGGGTCAATGACTCCCTGCGGCAGCACTGAGTCAAGTGACCTAGGATCGAGCATATCTCGACATAAGCAATGAACAATTCTGGTCTCAGTCTCGAATCGTGAAAGTCCTCCATACATGGTGGTTTCAGCTCACTGTCACCGAGGTTCACCGCGAGCGGCCGACCCTGCCCAGCAGATATTAAGCAGTCCCTTGCCTGCCGCTTGATTAGCAATCCATACAAATTGCGAGATGATATCACTTACATATAAACTCCACCATAATCTTCGTCTTAAAGCACTGCCATCCTGGCCCCGTGGCTCCTTCTGTAGCCCAATCTGGTGCGCCAATCCTACCCCGACATACCTCCAGAAGCCACTGGTGTTCGTAGAAACATGTTCCGGGCATTCAGGGTTGTACCAATGTAAAATACACACTGCTGCTATCACAGTAAGTGGGTTCTTTTCCCATCCAGACCAGAATAGGGCCTTCGCCCTGCGGTAAAACTCGTGTGAAGTGGCGTATGCGGTCACTGCTGGAGCCGAAGTAACCCGACTAGCCGCAAGAAAAACCGACTGAAGGAGAAGAACCGACGGTTTATTGTTCTCAGTGTCCTGTAGCCAGCTCCGTTCCACAATAGGCATCCACGGTGCACATCGATTCATAAAGACATCAATCAGGCTGTCTCGAACCGCTCGAGGAGGCATGTCGAAGGCTCTCTGCAAACGAAGCAACTGTGCATCATCATCCGTCATGATTTCTGTCGTGGGTATTTGAAGTGAAACATCTTGAATTGAGTCTGCGTCTCGAAAGTAGTCGTTCCTCTCCATAAACCCACAGTTTGCAGTGACCGAGGTATACGGATTCGTGCTTTTCTTGGTGATTACTGGCAACGGCCAACTGCCAAGCTCTGCTAACGTCTCTGTTGGATTGTGCGACCAAGTTGTGGGAGGAGTGATCTCCTGTGCTTGCTCGCTCACTGGTGACGACTGGAGGTCACGGTTAATCCTGTGTTCTCCGCTTCGTAGTACATTACTGCGTCTTGCTGACCCAGGCTGTCGTCCCCTCCGCTTTGGCTGCCTCTGCCTGCACAATGTCAATTGTAATTCAACGCCATGATCTTCTCACTTACAGGCACGGCCACCGATGCCGCAAGCAATTTCGACATTTGTGGCTATTCTGGTCGTATTTACAGCGTACCTTTTTCTTGTTGCAAGCCACACACGCCACAGGTGCGCGCAAGGCAGGAGGGCAGAAATCGTCGGCCATGTTTCTAGATTCCCGGCAGCCGGCGAATATGGGATTTTGCAGTGAGTTGCAGTGGAAGTTTGACGCGGTGAGGTAACGCCGAGTTGCCCCGGCGAACTCGGCGCCGCCGTCGGTGAAATTGACGATGCATCCAAATAGCCGAAGCAGTTTCCCCGCACTCGACCCGGTATGTGAGAGCCCAATAGGACTCAGAAGATTGGAGATTTGGGCCAGGGTTCAAGCCTTGGTTGGCCGTCGGTTGGCCCAGTCAAGAGCCAGTCAAGGGTCAGTCCAGGGGTCAACCGGTCGCGTGCGCTACTAAATCTCGATCTTGGCGGGGTGAGCGTCAACCATCGCGTCTTCAAGTTCTTTCGGCCCTTCCAGGAGCTGCCTTTGATGGTTTTATCCTCAACATGCCGTGAACTCTGTTGAATGTCCATTTAAATCATTTCAGTCGTTAATTTGACCAGTTTTCGCGTCATTTGCTGTGTCCGCATCTGAACCGCCTAGTGCGGGTCAGTAGAAATATATCTCAGCGGAGCCATGCCATGCATCCAGTAGTCGCCTTGTCAAAGGGAATAAATCACAAGGCCAACCAGCCTCCAGGGTCTGGTGGCATTTAGAGGCATCTCTAATAGCCATCCAGAGATAAATGATAATAGTGTGAAGCAATTGCTTCGAGGACGGAGCTGTGCTGGTTCATGACATGTGACGTAAGGTCACGTGGCAGGGTCGCGGTTCCTGAAAATCAACAATTCGGAGTGTTGTTCCTTGAACCGCGTTTTCATCCACCAACCTCTCAAGCTCAAGCTTCTGCCTTACACGCCCCACCATCGTCAACTCAATGTGAGGCTCGAAATTGCGAAGAATGAAGCTTCGATTTCATGATGACCCGGGCGCCCAGAGCCCCACTGGTGCTCGACGCTAAGAGCCGCCTCTTGAGGCCTCGCCTATCAGCTCCTGATCAGCCACTGCCCGGCACAGCCACGATGCCTGCGAAGAGACACGGTGAAAGCACTGTCTTTGAAGCTCGGCCTATCAAATGCAATCGGTGAAATGGGCATGACGCTGCCTGCTCTTGACAGCCTCAAATAATCGCTCGCTTTGATTGGCCGCAACCTCGTGTCTAAATGAGTTTGGCTGACGTGCAGCTGAAGGTGCCCCAGATGGTTGCCGCTTCGTTTATCGCGCGTGGAGTGTCTTGTCCGTCCCTGATTGCAACTCTCCTTTGCTTGGACCCTGACTCTCAACCTGCGTCGTCGTCACCGGCAACTGAGGTACGATTCCCTTCTCATTTTTCGGTTTTCCTATGAGAAGTTTCTTGAGCCATCCTTCTGATTTCATCTCCTGCTATAGTGACCCCTGACTTGGAATAATGCCTCTCCTTTCGCGTCGTCACCCCCGCCCGTTGTTCGATACCTGAGACCCTCGAACGCCCACCCAACAACTGGGATGGAGAGAATAGACCAGATTTGCAATGAGCTCTCTACTCGTCTAGAGACGCTCCGCGTACGAAATCATGAGCAAAGGCCCTTCTACCCCAACGGAACCGCACGCGATTTCTTTCGAATGCATGAAGAGACCCTGCAGGAGTTATTTCGACTTTTACTTGCCAATTCTCGTGCCGATAGTCTACGTGACCTCGTGCGTCGAACTGTGCGACACCTCAGCACGATCCTCGCCATCATCCTTCGAGTCCGCTCCCCGGGAGACATTACAATCTTGCGACAATTTACAGAGTTGCTCATAATCCACCAAACACCGATCGACCCTCCAAGACTCAACGACCAGAACCTCCCGATACCCCTTACTGAGGCGCAATTCTTTTTCCCCCAGCGTGCAAACGATTTCTTTGACACTCAGTTCCAGTTCTGCGCGATAACACTGCGGGGGGAAGAGCATGTGGTATACCAGGATGATTTCAGATCTCAGTGCCCCCTTCCTTACCGAAGGCAGGAGAGGATCGGCGGTGGCGCTTTTGGTCAAGTATACAAGGTTAAGATTGAGCGTCGGCACGTCAGGTCATTGGAAAACAACACTGGGAATGACGAGCCGGTTTGGCTGGCGCGGAAGGATTTCCGGAGGCACCAAGCTTTCAAAATCGAACTAGACGTGCTGAAGAAGATTATGAAACAGCCACAGAAACACGATCACCTTGTCATGGTCCTCGCCATCCTCCAATACGGTGACACGAACAGCCTTTTCTTTCCATTGGCCTCCTGCGATCTACATCAATACCTGAACGGCGAATACCGCGCCAACGTACCGGCCCCTACGACGTTAGAACAGAAGAAGGCGATCTACAATCGAGGTGTGGCGTTGGCTGGAGCACTGGCGTTTCTCCACGGTGGATTTGGTGGGGCGGTTTGCTTACACCTCGACTTGAAGCCTCGCAACGTGCTTGTCTATGATGCCTACGATAGCGAAAAGGAGATTTGGAAAATCACAGATTTCGGCTTGACGAGGGTGAAGACTCAGGAACACTCCAGCGCCGCGCCAGGGGTGGAAGGGGTGTACCTCCCGCCAGAATGCGCGACGCCAAAGGGAAGAGTAACAACCCAAAGCGACGTATGGTCGTTCGGTTGCATCTTTTCGTTGGTGGTTACCTACATGCTTCACGGCTCGAGAGGCGTGAGAAAATTTACCGAGAAGCGCGGCGAGCGACCCGAAGGAGACTCGTTCTATATCACAACTAAGAACTCGACTCCTCGAATATCGCCCGCGGTGACCTACTGGTTCGATCAGCTGAGAATGAGCGGAACCGCCGACGATAGAGAGTTGAAGGTGATTCGAGAATCTCTGGATTATTTGCAGAGAAAGGCTCTCCACCCTATTCGCGGACAAAGGGCATCTGCAAAGGACGTTGAGATCGCTCTGAAGAGAATTCAGACACATTTCAACCCAGAACCTCCCCCAGCTTCGCCGACTTCCCCTCAAAGTCCAAAGACCCACAAGACCATCTCCGACAAACTTCGTTCATGGGTCAAGCGTCGGTCATCCGACTTATCGGTCTCACGACTACAAAATTTTCGCTATGACCTGGGAACTAATGGGTATGGATTCAGGTTCTCTCCTCTAGAAGGTGATTTTCTCGCCTTCTTCTCGACACATAGGACCCTGGTCTGGACCGTGTCTGAGATAATGTCTGCGCTCGCAAACGGTGCGGAGATTCCACCACCGCAGTCTTTGCTAATTCCAGATGAGTCAATCAAATGTTTTGCAATGAGCTCAAGCTCGATTTGCGCTTGTCTTGACGGGGATTCTTTCAAGGTTGGTCCCGCTGATCCTAGCTCTTGCACAGTTGACTGACATTCTTTTAGTGTTATTTATACAACGTCGAGGGACCTTGGTCGGACGTGCGTGTTGATGACGGGGTAAGAGTCTCCTACGATCACATGGGACTCATAAGAAAGGTCGCGATGTCTCTGGACGGTGCCTTGGTCGCCTTCGTCATCACAGCGCGTCCACGAGGTTTGGAAACAGATTGTAGGATTTATCTCGCATATACCCAGCATCTGATGGACACTGCAGATAGCGGAGGGTGGGTTTCCCGAGTCACTACTCCAGAATTCAGTACTGATGTGTATGCAGGAATGTCTGGTCGTTACCTCGATCTAGCCGTTCGAATTCTGAAGTTTCTGAGAGCTCTTTCCTATCTGTCACGACAGCAGCGAATCTCATCTTGGAAAAGGTCATCGTCGGGTCAGCCGCCCAAATACGATTCTTGGACTTCACGCCAGATGGCCGATTCCTTGTCATCATTATTCAAGAGGGAACAAGCGGCTTCTCTATTCGTGCCTGGGAGACCTATAGCGGGAAATGCTATCGGGACTTTTCTCTTACGATCGAGGTGAGCCACCGATTCTTACTCGGCGATTTCTGAACATCAGCTGACATTCACGTAGACATCCCAGACACTTCGCTCTCTTTTCACGACGTGTTCCCTGTACGTCTCCCGATCTGGAGAGCCGTGCTTGGCTGTCCTCGCCGACCATCGCCGGCTTATTCATGTCAATCTGTTCACAAGAATCAACAACTACCGGGTGCTCAGCATCAACGTTGATAGCATGTTTGTCTGCGACGATGGGCAGACCATCGTGCTAATTGGGAAGAACATGGGCCTCAGGGCCTACTTGCTGCCTGTTCACGCGCTGGATAAATCTGAGTTCCTCGGGACCGCGAAGATAGATGCCGTATCTTATTCACCCGCCTTGGACGCCGCGGCAGTCAAAAGGGACGAAAACCAACAGCTGAAGCTGCTCATCGCTAGTTCTTCTGGCTCATTCCTTGACATGGGTATACAGTACTGATCAAGAAACCGAAATCCAACTTCTACCAAATACCAAGAAGCGCCGTGACATGCCCAGACGCAGCTCCACCGGCAAGGGAAAACGTATCGTACAAAACACTGATATCTATCGTCATAACGTCGTAAATCGTTTCCAACCACCCATCCACTAAACCATCATAGCGCCGCTGATTGCGCCGTTGACCGATCGTTCGCCACGCTGCTTGGCTTTCTGGAAGTACCACCAGTATGACAAAGTTGCCACTGTCAGAGGCACCGCGCACACGATATATATCCAGAATTGCGGTGATACAACAATTCGCCGGTTGTCGTCCATTTCGAAGAAGGAATTCATGCCGAGCAGCGTTGCGGTGAAGGTCGCCGGAAGATAGATCAGCGTCACGACTGTGATCACGCGAACTGTCGTAGAATCGCGCAGCATGAACTCGGTCTGCCGCTTCGCAATGTATGCGTCCTTGAAGGACAGAGTATCAGTGATATGGGCAGCAATTCTCGAAGTCCGACTCTGCAGCGACCATGCCGCTTGGCCGTATGAGGTGATTGTACCGGAATAATTATCCAGCAATCGCTTCATGGCCTGCAGTTCTGTTGGCTGAACGGCACCGGATTCTGCTAGTGCGGCATTTGCCTGGTGCAGTACTTCAAAAGTCCTATCCAGCGATCGGAAGATCGGCTGAAGTACTAAGCACCGATTTTCTGTCGTGCGGACAGCAGTCAACGACTCATGATTCACGCGCAATTCCTTCTCAATCTCAGCTGCCACGGTGGTGTTGGCCTGGTCTCATTAGCTGGTAATCAACATGTCGACAAGTGGACTTACGATCGGAAGTATTCTTCCCTCCAAATGCTTGAGGTAGTCTCTCCAGGCGTGGAAGAAGGTCCCGAAGAGGATGTTGTGGACGAGAAGCGGATTGCACTGCAGGCAGGCTCGCTGGTCCGGTAACTGAAGGAGGCGCGTCAATCGCTCTTGGAACTTGCACGATCGTGTTGGGTTCAAGAAGACCAGGGTGCTGTTTTTGGTTCGGAACTCGTATTTTTGATATACCCCTGTTTGGCGTAGAACCCAGTTGTCTTTTCCCTTCTCCTCGAATTCTTTCTGAAAGGCGTATTTGACGATGTACATAATTTCTGCATTCATATTAGCGACGTGCATTTTGGAGCCCACTATGGTCAGCCTACCCATTGAGTTGGCGTTGAGCCTGAACACGGGGGCGGTGGTGAATCCCTCCTCGACTGCAATCGTCTTTTGGTAGAACGACAGCGGCAGCTCCAGCAAGTCCGATGAGGCGCCGACAGCATCCACGATTTCCTTGAACATCTCACAAGTGACGCTCAACGGCCTCCAGGAGTTGGGCTGGCTGACCGAGATGACCCTCAGGTCGTTTCTCTGAGGACAGTGAAGGCTTCGGTAGACGCGGAGCTCAGCCAGCGAGTTCAGCAGCCTCACCGACGCCGGGCCCTGCCCATCCACGTCCGTCCATGATACTTCGCTTTTCGATTCTTCTGTTACGAAACACCGTCGCGTTCTTGCTCGACTTTGATTGTCCTCGGGATATGGGACGAGAGAATAGAGATCGAGGGCGTCATCCCTTGGCGCGTGATCCAGCGCGGGGTTGGACGGTCGCATCGTATGGAGCTCCGTCATCATGTGCTCGCTGTTTGCGAATTCGGTGGGCTGGCCAAGAGGAATATTCTACTGTGGACCGGCCTCCTATTTGAATGCACGAAGATGAAGGAAAAGAAGTTTCTTTGAAAAGCGCCTTGTGAAGGTGTCAGATCTGGATGGGCCGCGCCACGGACTCGGCCAGTCCGGCACTCAGACGGTTACAGCGAATAGTTACAAATAGCCCAAACACGAGACAAACAGACCAAGGCCCGAAAAGGGAATGATGTGATTGGCAGTCTAAGGTCTTTACGTGATGATTCGCTCCAAACTCCATCAAAAGCTCGTGAGAAGCGCCTGGATCACTCAGAAATGCGCCTGTGCGACACGAGGTTAGCCTGTCAATCTCTCCGCCACAAAAGACTCAGCCCCAGAAGGCTCATTCGGGATCAGGCGATCTTACTCCAGTTCCTCCTGCGCAGTCATCATGTTAGCCTGAGGAATCCCCAGGTTGACAGCGGATCACAAGGCGTGCACGTACCTGGGTTACTTCTTCTGGAGCATCGAACGACCAAACATCTTCATATAACTGGGACCAAGACTTTGTCAGGAGAGGGCTGCAGGAGATCGAGGCTCAACCAAGGCCGTGACCTACCCTGATATGGAAATTCAAGCTTGGGTGTCTTGGAAACCGCTGCTCAAGAAAGTCCTGCAGCTTTGCTCGCGTGAGATAATGGGCGGGGGCATCTTGTCGCCGGCACATGGTGGAGGACGACTGCGAGGGGGGCGACGACGACAGTGACGACCGAGACCAGCTCCAAGTGCGACTGAAACGGGGCATTCAATACGGCTCGCAGTCTTTGCGATTCTTAAAATGTTACTATTTATAAAGATAAAGTAGTAGCTCCAGAAGGCTCCGATCAGAAACGGGATACATCAAGGAAGGGGTTGGTTGAATCGACGATAATCTCTTCCTTCTGGATCGAGCTGCGAATTATACAGGCCTGCCAGGCAGCCGGGGGAAGGGCGGCCAGAGGGCAACGAGCGGCAGGACTCAGGAGGCTCTTCGCGCTGGCCCATCAGGTGCGTTGTTCGTGTTTGGAAAGGAGGGGGAGATGCGATATGACCGCAGGGAATGATTGGGTCGCTTGCACATTCCCAGCCTCGCTTTCTCCAATCACCCACGAGCAGCGGTTCGGATCGGGAGATGGGAAGCGGAGGGAAAGCCCCAGCAGCAGTGCGGGTGACAAACCCCATCTAACCCAGGCAAGACTAGCCCCATGGGCATCGCTTTTTGCAAAGGGTTTGGCGTCGACTGGGCAAATGAGTCGCAGCAAGCGCGCCCGAGGCATATCTTGCGCAGCCTCCGCAATATGAACCGCCCTCGTTCCTCCAGAATACGAACGCACCACGTTGCGATGCCCAACAGTGGGACTCAACATGGCTTCGCGCAACAGCATCGACGACGACGGGATCGATCTTCACGATCTCGATTGGTTCCCGCAGGCTCGCGATCGACAGCTGTCGGCCACGTTGGGCGAGACCCTGCGCGTGCCCACCACCACCTCCGCCAGTCCGCAACCAACGTCGATGCGATCGAGCTCGCCCGGGTTTCCAGATAGCATTTCGGCCGTGCAGGATGAGATGGATCAAGAGGCTATGGGGAACACGACGATCGTGATCCCCAACCATGAGAAGGACCGCACCGTGAAGTAAGGGGGCGTGGTAATTCCGGTTCCCCAAGAGATGCGAAGCGCATTGGCTAATCAACATTTTTCTCCTCGTATAGTCGACGGCTCCGCGGAATCCACGTTTTTGTAAGACGCCTTCGAGTCAGCCTTATGCAATCCAGACCGATCTAACATTCTGCTTAGATGATCACGATCAGTGGTGTCCTCGGGGCTGGATTATACATTCGAAGTGGGACGGTTTTGCGTGTCGGAGGTCCTGGGGCTGTTCTGATCGCCTTTACGGTGATGGGGTTGCTGGCATGGATGGTAATGCAATGCATTGGCGAGCTGCTTGCGCTATGGCCGATATCGGGCGCATTGGTCGAATTCGTCGCGAAATTCGTAGATGAAGATTTAGGGACGGCTGTGGGAATCGCATACTGGTTAGTTCGAGTAAACAACGGTGGATGTCGAGCTAACGCGCGACCCAAGGTTCACCTACTCGATAAACTTCGCGGCGCTGATTGTGGCGGCGGCGGGAGTGCTGGAATACTGGGGGCCCGGCAAGGCGATCCAGGGAACCATCATGTTTTTTGTGGTCCCACTGTTCCTGGTCCTTTTCAACAGTTTTGGCGTTCAGGTACGTCATGCGATTCTCTCAAATCACGGCGCTGACTGGTTTAGATTTATGGCTTGACCGAGGTGATCGGTGGCTCGATAAAGATCCTGGGCGTATTCATTGTGATCGTGTGCATGATCGCGATCAACCTCGGAGGTGGGTCTTTCTCCATCAGTTTGTTTACTGTTGCTAATTGATACAGCCGGGGCGGGCCCTCATATCGGGACGACATGTAAGGATTCCGACTCGAGTGGCCTTGCAGGTTGCTAATGAGCTAGATTACAAGCACGATCCGATGTTCCCGTTTCACGAAGATGCGGTGGACAACTGGGCTTCGGCTTTATTGTAGGTGTTTTGATCCCTGAATCGGAGGGAACCACACTGACCACCTTAGCTACGCATTCTCTATTGCCGCTTTTGCGTACGTCGGTGTCGATATCACTGCCGCCACTGCACTCGAGGCACGACCTGACCGGAGGCGCCCATCGTCACGAGACACGGAGCCCCAAATCAAAGGCCCCCGGCCGTACATCTCTGTACGCTTCGTTGCAACCTGGACCAGCTTCTTGGTTTGGATTATCTACTTCATTGCCGGCTTCTTGATGAGCCTGAATGTCAGATGGGATGATCCGAACCTCCCGGTACTATCCTGGCTCGGATCGCCGAGAACGACAGAGGACGACGGCGACGCAAAGAAGTATAGCACAGACTCTGGCTTTGTGATCAGTGCCGCGATGTCGGAGATCCCTGGACTCGCTGGAATGTTTACAGCACTAATCTTCGTCACCGCCGTGTTTTCTGCAAACACGAACCTCTACGTCGCCTCGAGAACACTCTTCGGTCTGACCCGTCGACTGCAGGATCCTGAGTGGCGCCTTTTTGCGTTTTTCGGCAAGACGAATAATTATCAAGTGCCCGTTCGCGCGATGCTGCTCTCGTGTTTCTTCATGTGGGTTCCGTTCTTGTATCTTTCTCGCGACAACTCGCCGGACACTACGATCTCGAGTGTAAGTTCCTCAAGGTCGGATTTTACATTTGAACCAGGCCTGGCTGACAACACTAGCTCCTCGAAGTCCTCTCCCAAATGGGCTCTGTCAGCTGCATCATCGTGTGGGCCTGCGAATGCTGGGCTTTTATCCGATTCTATAATTGGTTCGCCCTCCTCCCATTCCTGTAAGACCAAAAGACCTCTAACAAGTAGCAGCATGTACCTCCACCGTAATGATCTAAATGCATCTCCGCAATTCGTCCGTCTCCGCCGCTTCCCCAACCCAGGCGCAGAAGACCACTACCCGTGGCGATCCCATGGGCAACCAGTAACAATGTACCTCGCGCTCTTCGGGTGCTTCTTCGTGCTCGCTGTCGCAGATGGAGCAGCGCTGTGGCATAATTGGGCGGCGCCGAGATTCCTCTCTGCATATTTATCTGTAAGTTCCGGTTGCTTATCCTGAACCCACATCCGTTCCGTACCCTCATCGGACTTATTTGCTAATCGAATGTATAGATATTATGTTTTATCCCGCTCTGGCTCGGCTTGAAATATTACAACAACTGGGGCAACGTCGAGTGGAAACTCGAGGACTTGTCGAACTTTAACATCGTTGAGCAGAAGCTACGGGAGCTGGATGAGATCCATGATCTTGCGACGGCGCGGGACACGGATGTTCGGGAACGTGGGTGGGGGAATCTGTGGGGCTTGATGTGACCTTTCTCTGTCCATCTTTTCTTAGTCTCTGCCCGATAAGGCTTTGAGTTCTTCACGAAGTTCACGATCTGAAGTCCTGGGAGCAGGGAGATAGACATCTGGTAAATAATTGATCTTTCTTAGTATATAATATAGTATAAACATGCTTACACTGTCGAAGACCCTATGATTCCTCCTGATTACTACACTGCTACACAGGATATATATTCCTGTAGAGGTCGGATATAGGCCCTCTGGGGACCGTGGAAATGTGACACCTCTAGACTGGTGAATTGAGTACCATATCAAGCTTGATACGGCTAGCGTACCCAGAGTCGGTCGCAGACTCATGGGCCGACATGGAGATGTCTTTGGTCGATTCCAGGTTTTGTTGTTGAGGTGGACACCACGTGACCACCAAGTATGACGATCGCCTCAACCCAAATCAACGCGACCTCATCCCACCTCGTCTCCTCCAACTCCCTCAATCTTCGCCTATCGCACCATTGAATCAACCTGAAAACAACCCAGAAAGCCCAAAATGCGGTTCCCCCCAACCCGCCTCTCCTCCCTCCTCCGCTCCCTAAAACCCTACACAGCCGAATTCCTCGGCACAGCACTAATCATCGTCATCGGCGACGGCGTCGTCGCGCAGGCCCTGCTGTCCGACTACCAGTACGGCACCTGGCTGTCCATCAACCTCGCCTGGGCTTCCGCAGTCTGTCTATCGGGCTACATCTCCGACCCGAGCCCAAGCTGTAACCCGGCGATCACCCTCGTCCGCGCGCTGATCCGGCCTGAACGGAACCAATGGAGGGCTCTACCGGGTAAACTCCTCGCGCAATTCCTCGGCGGTTTTGTGGGTGCGGCGCTCGTGTACACGAATTACCGCTCCGCGATCCTCGCGTGGGATCCCGAGTATACGATCCCCGGTGGATCGATCCTCAGTCCGCGGGGCCATCACTCTGCGGGTATTTTCTGCACGTACCCGGCTGCATTCTTTAGCTCGAACTGGGAGGCCGCGTTTAATGAGATTCTCGCATCCAGCGTGCTTATGTTTGGGGTCCTGAGTGTAAACGATCCCAGTAATGCGAGACGGTTCCCTGCGCCGCAGATCAGCACGTTTTTGCTCCTGCTTGCCATTGGGGCGGCTGTTGGGTGGCAGACTGGTTACGTACGAATTCCTTTGACATCTCCATTTGCTTCCCCTACTACCTGGTAGCATTTCCTGGAAAACAATACTGATTATATCCCAGGCCATAAACCCCGCCCGCGACTTCGGCCCACGCCTCTTCTCAGCATTCCTCTACGGGCACGAAGTGTTCACCGCGGCAAACTACTACTTCGTCGTGCCGCTCATCGCGCCCTTTTTCGGATGTCTGCTTGGCGCGACGACGTATGATGTCCTTGTGTATGAGGGCGATGGGTCGCGCATTGCGGATGCGCTTGGGAAGGATGAGGATGAGGATGCGTTTTTGCGTGATGGTGGGGATGGGAGGGGGGAGTTGAGGTTGGATTAATTCCAGAGTGAGTTGGTGAGTTGGTGAGTGTGTTGGGATGGATTGAGTTTTTGGTTGGGGTGGAGGAAGGAAGGAACGAAGGAGGGGTGGACAAATATGGCCCTGGCTGGCTATTGACCAGGTAGCGTGTACGGGCTGTGCCTGGCCTGGCCGGGAATTAATTATCTGGATGATTTTCGTTTTCTTTTTTTGGTTTGTTGCGTTGGCTGTTGGCTGCTGATATAGAATGTCTAAAGCGGCCTTGTTTTTGATGATTCGAACTCCATAGATTGGGTGCCTAGATTGGCTTGCTTCGCTGTGTAGCTTCCACACTTCTGTTCTAATCTATCTGAGTTCAGTTGGTATTCTACACCTTAAGTGGGCTGGATTGTCGCATCTGGTGTCAATAACTGATCAAAACTCTGGCTTCTGAGATCAGATCATACTATTCCACTTACAACAATTGTGTGCATAATCATGGAACTTCGTAATTCATCTATCCATATTGACTATCAAGACATAACATACTACCCCCATTTTCCAAGAACAACAATCTAAGCCTCCACAGGCGTAATCCTAACCGACTCCCTCAAATCCCTCGAACTGAATCCAACCCGGACAACAAACTCGCCCTCGGGAATCAACCACTCCTGAGACACAACATCCCAATAACTCAGATCGCGACGCATAAGCTCAAAGCCCACAGTGCGGGACTCCCCAGGCTCGAGAACAACCTTGTCGAAGCCGCGGAGCTGCTTCGGTGGCGTACCGGCGGGTGTGCTGTCAGGGTATGTAACGTACAGCTGCGGGACTGCGGCACCGTCGACGTCGCCGGTGTTTGTTACCTCGACGGTGACGTTGTACAGCGATTCCCAGAGGGCAGGGTTCCCACCCGGCTGGACCTCGAGCTGTTCGGGTTGCGAGGCGATGGAGTCCGCGAGTTGCGTGGAGGA
Organism: Aspergillus carlsbadensis; assembly: GCA_025688815.1. Taxonomy (NCBI): domain Eukaryota; kingdom Fungi; phylum Ascomycota; class Eurotiomycetes; order Eurotiales; family Aspergillaceae; genus Aspergillus; species Aspergillus carlsbadensis. Next base: position 152,065 of record MU628234.1, read on the forward strand.
GATGGAGGAGAGGTTGAAAGTGGTATACGACAGACCGAAGCCGAACTCGTACTGCACGTCGATGTCATGCGCGTCGAAGTAGCGGTAGTCGATCTCGAGCTTCTCGTCGAACCACGACTGCCAGTCATAGGTTCCGTTGGTGGAGACGGCGGTCGTGGGCGGGGCGTTGTAGTCGCTTCCGTTGAGGGCGATTGTGTAGGGGAGGTGGCCGGAGGGGTTGACGTCGCCGTAGAGGACGTCGACGATGGAGTTTCCGGATTCCTGGCCGGGGTAGTGGGCGGCGAGGATGGCGGTTACGTTGGGGTGGGAGGCGAAGGGGAGGGTGTTGATGCCCGAGGAGTGGGTGACCACGACGGTGTTGTTGCAGTGGGATGCAACCGAGGTGACGACTTCAGTGCCGCTGTAGTCGGTGCTGAGGTGCGGACGGTCTTCACCTTCGGCGGCCCAGGTCTTGAGGAAGACGAGGCAGACGGAGGGCTGATCGGGGATGGCAAGCAGATCGGCAACGTCACTGGTCGCGACCTGGGTGTTGTTGAGCCAGTACTGGACGAGGCTGGTGTTGTCGTTCTGGGCACGGGCGTTGATGGCCGCCAGAGGCGAGACGAGGTATGTGAAGCGACCAGTTCCGGAGCCACCGCCAGCAGCGAGGGTACCGAACTCAAAGGTGTCTTGGTTGAGAGGGCCCGCGGTGTTCTCGCCGGCGTCGTTGCCAAAGACAGCGATCGTCTTGGGAGCGCACAGGGGAAGAGCATTGTTCTCGTTCTTTAGGAGAATCGTGGCTTCAGCGGCGTGGCGGCGGATGATGGAGGCGTGGTTACCGCGGACGTCACGGCTGCGAGGGCCAGTGAGGTTGAATTCGCGGACCCAGGTATCCTTTGGGGAGAAGGTGTTGATGTCGGCAGAGGAAGGGTCGACGGTGGGGAAGTCGACGTCCTGCTCGAGCCAGAAGTAGGGGGTCATGATGCGGACGATCATGTCGTCGAGACGGGCCACATCGAGTGTTCCATTGTTCACACCGGTTGTGACGTTGCCACCAAAGAAGGAACCAGCCTCGGGGGTCTGACCATAGGCACCGAGACCACCGGGCATGTTCATATCAAGGCCACCCTCGATGGAAGCCATACCCGAGTGCGTGCCGCCCCAGTCGGACATGACGTAGCCCTGGAAGCCGAGCTCCTCCTTCAGCAGGCCATTGAGGACCTTGGAGTTCTCGCAGGCGTACGACCCGTTGAGGCGCTGGTAGGCGCACATGAAGCTGGCGACCTTGGCCCGGGCCGCGTTGGCAAACGGCCAGAGGTAGAGCTCGTGGATGGTGCGGTCGTCGATGTTGGCGGACAGAGCCTCCTGGATGACATCCGTCACAGTCCCGTTGGGATCGTAGGTGGGGTTACGCATGGTCTCCTGCTCGTTGCCGATAAAGTGCTTCGCAACAGCCTGGACACCGGCATCCTGGTGACCGAGGATGGTCTGCTCCATGGCGACACCGGTCAGGTAGGGGTCAGCGGCGAAGCCCTCCCAGTTGCGGCCAGAATAGGCCGAGCGGCCAAGGGGACCAGCGACGGGACCGAGGAGAATATGGGCACCTTTGGCCTTGAATTCTTCGCCCATGGCATAACCACGCTCATAGAGGATATCTCTGTCCCAAGTGGATGCCACGGTGACACCAGCAGGGAAGACAGAGGCGTAGTCGGCTACACGGATGGCCAGGGGACCGTCCTGCAGACAGAGACCGCTGAAGTTGAGGCGAGGGATGGCTACGACGTTTCCGACACAGGGGCCGGGCTGGCCGGTGACCATGTCGGCCTTTTCTTCGAGGGTCAGTTGGGCGACAAAGTCCTGGGCCTGTGAGAGGGCATCTTCCCAGCCTCCAGAGCCGGACGTGCGGGCTACACTGGTTAGACAACTTTCGAGGAGAGAGAGGGTAGGCGAGGGAACATACGTGAAGGAAGGACGGCAGGAGAATGCCCATAAGGACCAAGAATGGTTGTGTTTTCAGGCTGAACATAGCTAAACGCATCCTCATCACGAGAACCGCCACCAAAGTTCTGACCTGTGACTGTCGTAGCCAGCAGGCCCAAGGCAAGAAGGTGTGCCATGTTTGTGCTGTTGCGTTGTTGGATCTGAACTGCTCGAGAATCCGGCGATCAACAGCCCCTACTTATAGCTTTACGTCGGCCTCCCTTGGAAGCCAGCCGATGCCACCGACAAGAATGTGGACCTCTGGTACAGTTACTCAGTGACGTCTTGTGCAAAGCCAAAGCGGACCAAAGCAGACAACGGGATGCCAGAATCTGCCTGTTCTCCGCACCTCGGGCTCTCCCAAGCCCTCAACAATACCACCGCGGGAAGGAATAGGCTCGCCGAGTACGGGGACTGTGCGCTCACGGTTCCCCAAGACCTGCAGGTCTGCCGGTGACGTGCACCGAGCACCTTCCATGTTGTGGGGTGTCGGGGAAAGAGCCGGGGGGGAGCACGAATCAGCGTGCAAACCAGTGTACGAAATGGGCAGGAACCTTGGAACCGGTCGAGGGCAAGTGCGAGTGAGTTCTGCCGAAGTTCACCCAGGACTGCCCCCCTCGAAGCCTTTTGGTGATGGCGATCGCCAGTGCCATGCCCGGATGTGGAGGTGGGGAGAAGTGGAGGAATGCAAGCTGCACGACTCCACGGGGTTCGGACTTCCTCCGCAATCTGCGAATCGCGGGTGCGAGCCATATGAACTTCGGCTTCGACGCCTGTGGCCCTGCCGACGTCGGCATGCGCGCATTTCGCTATGGGAGAGCCAAGGTGCTTACGGCTTAGAGGGTGCTTCTCGGCATAAGCTGCCTGCATTGTGGCGCATTCTATAGAGTTGGCGGGTTGCAGTAAATCCGTAATTCCCGCAGCGTGCCGATTGCTTACAAATGGGTTGATTGTACTGCCAGGTTCCCCGTGGGTTGCCTTCTGCAGGGAAGAGATCGAGTCATGTCCCTCGTCTTGTGAGGTTGTCTCCCCACGGTGGATTGCACAACTCGCTGGACTCTGCTTCACGGCAAAATCGGAGTAACCCCACCGCTAAGCGACAGCCAAGCACCGAACGAACCACACAACAAGCCTTGACTGTGTTCTTTTTCCCAGCCAAAGGAATTGCCGCGCCGGATGGCTGGGGTTTAATTCGATCAAGGCTTTGTCATGTTCAGAGGTGTTTTGGTGAAACCGACCTCCAGGTGTGTGGTGTCGACAGGCTGCTCACCACAACCGAAACTGGGGACGCATAAAATTATTTATGTCATGAAGATCGCATAAGACGCTAGGAACAGGATGTTGATCAACATTCAACTTGGAGAAACCCTGACCTGGCAGCCGAGTTGCATCCATGACGTCCCGGGACGAGCTCGGCTCCACCGCGACTCGGGACCACTCGAGTGTTGACCAGGGCACGCCCAGCTGGGATCCCGGCTTCGGGACTTCGACTTGCCGGCGGAGATTTGCTCTCCAGGTTCGGAGGCCATTTTTTTTGCGTAGTGAGCGGTGACTATGTGGTTGAGCTTATCCCGTGCTTACCCTTGCTTGGAAACCCTGAAAACCCCGAAACCCCGAAGCCGCGGCGCCTGGATTAGGGACATTTATTGTCCTACCGACTAGGTACATTCGGTGTGACAAATCACACTCGGGAGAGAGAAAGTGATGGCCCCTTGTGCGTACAGCCCGGGAATTACAATGGCGAAAAGCCGACTTCGCGCACGCTGAATCGGCTTGCCTCCGAGTCCTGAAATGAAGTCTCCAACCGTTCTGACCGGCTGTTCGATGGCACTCTCCACTTAGTTTGCATTGCTTCTCCTCTTGACAAAGCCTAGCATCGGGTTGAGCCCGTCTAGCGGCACTTCTGGTATCGCATTGGAAAATATTCCCGTAAATGTATCCCGGGGGGCATCGTAGAACAGGCAATTTTGACCCCAGCCGCAATAAATGTTGCGCCTCTAGACAGTCATAGCAGGCTCACAACGGACTGGAAGTATGCCAATAGCCGGTCGTTAGCCAAGGGGACTGCGCCTACTTTCTCCCGGGATGCTAGTGGCATGTTGTGGGCCGGATCAGTGAATACGGGCTCGACGACCCGGAAGTGATGGTAACACGGGGCACATGGCTTAAAATGCATTTCGTGGACAGGACGATGGCTCGGTTGGGCTCAGGGATTGATTCATCACAGCCCGAGCCATGTGCCGCACACTGCAGACTGCAGAACCTGCCAACTTGTTTCTTTGGTAACATGGGGATTACCGCCCTGTGTATAAAATTCACGGTTCACTGGCATAGCGCTTCCACCGGCAGCATTGGCTGTAAGTTGTAGTCCCTCCTGCAACCCATGGTTCAAGTTGTTTGGCCTACCGGGTTGGTGTTTCCAGGAGGAGAAACCCTGTCTCCTGCGAGGTGTCCAAGTAATCTGGCATCTCGACTTTTACTGGAGTATTGTAACTAAATAATAAAGGAAATAACAAATCGGTAGGGCAGATAATTGTGCCTGGGCTGTGGGTAGAGAGAGAGGTGTCACTATCAGCACACAAGGGTAGATACATGTAGATATCTAGCTCCTAAAGCGAGCTGAATACAATATAATGTGGATGATACTTCTCAAGGGCGAAAGTATCAGCAATTTCTACTCAGGTGCGGCTTTCTCTCGCGTTATTCCTGGCATTGGATAGCGGGTTATGTCTGAGCCAGTGGCTGACCTCTGGTCATGCATCTGCAAAGCTGCCTAGGCCGGGGGTCCCTTATGGAAAATCAAGTTTAGCCTTACGAATATCGCTATGAAAGGTGTATTTCATATATATAGAATCTTTGATATTGTATTTCAGGTTACCGACGTGGATCTTCGGAGAACATGACAGTTGACAAATCCATCTTGAGTTTATGCATGGAAAGTGCCAAAATGAAATGGTATTCATCACTCGAAAGGGCCCAAGGCAAAAGTCCAACACAACAAACGACAGTACCTAGTAAACCCCGCCTTCCTTCCTCCCTCCGCCTATGAAGAAGTACTTGTACTCGTAAAAGGCAATTTCCCACCGGTAGTCCCCTCGGCCCAATTCAAGACGACCGCAATGCGATTGAAAAGGTCATTGCGCTCGGCCGACCGCAGGCCCCGCTCATGGGTCTCCCGGTAGTGAATCATTTCGTCGGAGAGGCCGGCGAAACACAGCTTGACCTGCACCTTCTCCTCCTTGTTGAGCGGGTGCTGCAGTTTAATCTTCCAGTTCCACCACCAGATTAGGTGCTTCCATACCTTCTGGAAGGCCTTTAGGGCTGATGGGTCTTCGTACGCGTATTCCTCTGCGAGTTCGACGTCTAGCGATGGGTTAGTTCTGGTATAAATGGGACAGTTGGGGAAAGGGGGGGTAGCTTACCGAAACGGCCCACCCCGTAGTTGAAGATGAAGTCTGGGATGTCAGTGCGTGGCGGGGGACAAGGCTGCCTTGGGACCGGAGCTTGGCTTGACACCTGTGAGGCTGAGTCGTCCGTTTCGCGAAGAACGAGGTTAGTGGAGCTTTTCAGCTGAGCGATCTTCTGGAGCTGGGACTTGGTATCCATTTTGTCCTAGGATGCTAGAGGCAGTTTGGTACGGCTGGGTGAGAGAGTCAATCAGAGGAGATTGAGCTGTTATTTATATCCCGGCAGAAGGGAGTCAAAGACTGTGTACGACAAAGAGCCTTACATGTGCAAACAAAGCTGGTGGAAGTATGCATATAAATCCCATTGTTAGGCATACAAGCAACAATAAGTTACGATGACTCTAATGCTTGCCATGTACAAAGCTCTTTCAACTATTGGCTTCGGTTGGAAGGGCAATGCTGCAATATTGCCATGTGCTTGTGTCTCGACGGTTTCGTCTTTGAGAGAGGCAACTGGTTAGGTTGAGGTGCGACAAGAGTGCAATATAGACACTGGGCTACTCGGGGGGCTGCAAGACGGGCAGCGGACTGATGGAAATCCAGCAACGGCATTGGTAACAAGATGACTTGTAATTGTGGACTGGATGCAGGCCACTGATACAATTTCGCCTAATACGTTACTGGAAAAAAGATGGTCTCAACTAGATGATTGATCCGTTATATATGTATCTCCTCCATACTAATGCTGACCAGTTTCCATCCGCTGGAATACCCAATCCATCTCACTTCCTCTTAACGTTCTCATCTTCCTCCTCCTCCTCCTCCTCGTCCTGATCCTTATCCTCACCCTGCACCACATCATCATCAACAGGCATCCGGCGCCCGTAAACATTCTCCAGGAAATTCAGACACATCGCATACCGGGAAAACAAGTCCGTCCGCGCCTCCGACTGCAGACCACGGGTCGTCGTCCTGCAGTAGTATTTGACCTCGCGATTGATTGCCCTGATGCATTCGCCGACCAATCCCATCTGCTTCGGGTCCCCAAGTTCACGCGGTAATACGGTAAACCCTTCTTTGAAGAAGACGCAGCAATCAATGAATCGGTCGAAGACGTTGGCGTAGTTGAAGTCGTGGTAGCCGTACTTTTCGGCCATGTCGACATCTGTGTGTGGGGGAATCGTTAGTTAGTTGGGGTATCGTATTATGGGTTGGTGTGATTGAGTGGGGTAGAGGGCTAGAGGCTTGGAAGGAGTGAGTGAGTGGACTTACCGAAGCGGCCATCGCTCCTCTGCAGTATGGCGGGGATAAAGATTTCAGTACGAGGGGGTGGAGACATGTTGACAAATGAGACGATGGTGAGTTCTGGGTTAACAAGGTGTATATAGTCGAGATTGAGTATCTTGGATGCTGTGGAGTTGAGAAATGTTGCTGAGAATGAGGTTAGCAGCGAAGGATTCGCTCCAGGTATTTATGTACACCCCTGGGAAAAGGACTTCTTTGATAATGGGATGGAATCAAAGATATTCGGCCTTGTTTTATCTAGGTTGTTTTCCATGTCAAAGAAAAAAAGCTGCTTAAGCAGACAAAGCCACAACATGACAATAGACCCGAAACCTAATCAGAGTGTCTTTGGACAAGATTCTTGAATAAATAAGGAGGACTGGCTTTGGACATAAAAGCACTTTTGTTTGAGGCTATAACGTTCTTCAAAGAGCTGATTTGAGGTGGAAGCTCCGTGGATTTCTTTGTACTCTTTGGAATTTTATAGGACAGAGAAGCAGTATAATGGCCCCGTACTATGGCCATACGCTTTATGAACTTCCTGTGGTATGTAGTCTACCCAAGCGGTGCAAGCTGGTCAAAGAAGAGTAGAATACAGCCATCCAAAACAGATAATCCAACAGCTACCTACTATACCAGACAGCTCGGCGTCCAGAATTGGACAAGGCTGAGGTATTTTGTACATCGGCTGCCTGCTCAACCCTCCCTCCTCTCCTGGAATAGCGCCTTTATGGAGCCGTAACTTACTAGATGTTTTGCAATATGCTACCAGCTTCCTCACCATATGAGGTTGCTTTATCAAGTAGTCGAGACTGTATTCTCCAGGACACTATCTTCTTCTACCTCCATCGTAGAGAGCTCAGTAACATTTGTGTAGGCCCCAATCGCTGGTCCTAACCCGGCTATCACGGCTGGTTCAATCGATGTGCCGTGATTAAAAGATTCTACCCCTTAACGTCTCGCCTGAGGGATTTCCACGCATGTTTATTCTATTATGCAAAACAGGCAGGGATCTCCAGGTGCTACGAAAACTTGAAAGGGGGACTACCCGGCGATAGGTAAAGATTTCGTGGGCTGTTTGACCAGCTACACGGATATTCAGGACATGTAAGGTAACATAGACGTATGAAAATAGATAAAGAGAGACCACTAGAGATAGAATAGAAGAAAGTGAGCAGAGCCGTGCTACCTGCACCAGCAGGATACAGCCCAAGCCACGCCAGGCCAAACGCTCAGAAACGCAACAACCCCAAGAACTAACGATTCTTAACCGGATGCCTCACATCCCCACAATTCTCCACGAAATTCAACCACGTAGCATACTGCGTAAAGAGGGGAACGCGCCGGGGATCGCGGAACCGCGTGCAGGGCGCAAACTCGACATACTTCTTGACCTCCTTATACAGGGCCGAGTTCCACTCGGCGTACGCCTTCCGGTCGGATTCGGGCAGCGAGTCGCGCGCTTTCGCGTACCCGGCCTTGTGGGCGCGCGCTTCGGATTTGCGCGAGAGGCAGTTCTTGCGGAAGTGGGCGAATGCGAAGTCTTCGGCGCTGTCGGGGACTGGTTTGGTTGGGGCGGGGATGCGTGGTTAGTTTGGGTATGGACGTCGAGGGGAACGGGGGAGGGGGCTTACAGAAGCGTCCATATCCGTTGGCCTGGACGAGCGGCGGGACAACGAGACAGGGGCTCGGAGATGGCATACTGTTGTTATAGGAATTGGTAGTAGCTGTGTAAGGTAAGTGCTTCGTCAGTGTAGATTGTGATAGAATAATAGGATTGAATGGTTTGGGGTAATATGGGTTAAGAGAGAACGAGGTACATATTTATATTCCCAGAAATAAAGGAGTATACAACAGCTGGGCCACACCCATAGTCTTTGATCCAGGTATCATGCCTGACCAAGCTGCATTGTTTGTGGTTTGGGGTTCTTTCATCTTCCTATTGGCGGGACGGAATAAAGGCCCTTGAGCTCACTTTGAACAGCCATAATGGTTGTACGCTTGTCTGTAGATAAAGGCTGGGATCCTTGAGTTCTTTGTCCTCCTCGTTCCACAAGGGTTACCGCATATCATGTACTAAAAAGCCATACTCTCAGGCGGTATAGTGTATCATCTTTTCTAAAGCCATGTATCAGAGATCAACAAGGCTAAGGACCTACCAAAGAGAAACAACTATAGTCGCAAGATGTCTGTGGGCCATGCTAGCTTGCACCTTGGATAAATGATCTAGGTAGCTGGTTAATGACGATGAAGTAGGGTCTACGTACGGGGACTGTAATTGTCTCCTCGTGTGTAGTGGGTTCATTACATATATTAGTAGGGGCGCTGCGACTGACCCTTCAGAACAACAGGCTTCTTAGAAGGTCTAGGGGGTAGCTGCACGCATGGTGCAAGAGGGCGTCAGCACATAGTAGTTTTGACTCAGTAGATCTCTACATCCATTGATATAAACATAGTGGAGGGATCCTCGATGCCTATTGGACAGAGGCAGAGAGAGATCATGTGCGCACTCATCCATTTCTGCCACCGTTGACCGCCTCCACTCCACCATGTGCCCAACACCGACCGAATCCTTGCATCATCGCATCCACGGAGGCCAACGATGCAGTGAGGCTGGAATGCCCGGAAAGTCCAGTACCCGGCGGAGGACGGGCTGCCTCACGTGCCGTCGACGCCGCGTTCGCTGCGACGAAGCTAAACCCACTTGCCACAACTGCCACAAGGGCAATCGGAATTGTACCTGGTACTCGGCTCTCCGGTTCGTCCATCACAGCGGTGGCCCAGCAGACCATGGTCTAGCCGGTGGCAGTGAAGAGATTGACCATGTAAGTAGTGGTGACCACTCCACTTGCTTATATGCGCTGATTAACCTATTAGGCGTCGCCGGAGCCGAGCAGGACTGATCCTGTGTTAGTCCCGGCGGAGGAGTCTCCGGACCAGCATATTGATAACCCGCCCCCCGCTCAGTCAACGACCGCACCAGTTGCTGGGCAGCAACCCGGTGATGAGCGCGCGAGTCACGATTATACCGGGTACACTAATCGACAGACTGGGACGACGGCTCTGGGTCTTCATACCCCTCTTGGCTCGAACAGTGTTCCTTCCCCCAGTGAAAACCAGACGGCAATTGACTATTCCGAGCCTCATGTGACGCCATATCCACCAACTGGTGGGGAAAGTCTAACGCCAGGTCAGGGGTCCGCTGTCACATTCGCCAGCGCCAGTGCAGGGCACACAGCCATCACCTTTGCAACAGCTCATGACAATAGCGGCGGCCAGTATTGGAGCCCCGAGCACCTTTTTGGCGATGGCGTGCCGTCGGATACTCAGACCGCAGCCTTGTCGGACTACAGGTTCCTCGAACTGCTCCAAAACTATATCCATGAATGTGCCTCTTGGTTTGATATTACCGATCGCCAGCGCCATTTTTCTCATGAATATCTACAGCGGATGATGCACTGTATCCCCTGGAGGACAGCAGTACTTGCCCTGTCGGCGAAGAACCTCGAGCTTCGATTTCCGGGTACCCAGTGGGGAGGCCCTTCTTCTCTTGAACTCTATCAGGTTGCCGTCCGCCACGCAATCGCATTTTTAGCCCAGGATCCTCGAGACGCCGGGGGGCTAGCTGGATGCCTTATCCTTGCCGTCTACGAAATGATGACTTTTACCCTCAAGGACTGGACCCGGCATCTGCAGGGATGCGCCAGTATTCTCACCAGCAACAATTGGAACAGCTCGTCTGAAGGACTGGCGGGTCGATGCTTTTGGGGATTTACGCGCATCGGTCAGTAGGCGAATTCTTGTAGCATTGCCCCAACGTTTTGTTGACCGTTCTTGAAGACATCTGGGCTGCCTATTGCTCCAAAAGCCGAACAATAATCGACCCGCAGACATGGTTTGACGCACCGGACACGGTCATGCAACGGGAAGACATGGATGAAGAAACACACGCGCACGTCGCCCAGTGGCTCGCCGCGCGTGTCGTCAACATCATCTCGGGAGAACGCAAATACGATCATCCCACGGTACAGGAGGAAATCAGGTTCCTGCGCGCAGCCTTCTCAGCATGGGAAGCGAAAGGGTGTGCGAAGACCCAGCCACTCTTGTTCCAGGACCCATCGGGAGTAGACGATGAGCCGTTCCCAATCATCCTGCTGCAGAATTCCAGTTCAGGTGGGTCTCGCGTGATATAATGTAGAGAGGTCCTAGCCGTGCTGACACCATCATGCCGCCAAAGTCATCGGGCATTCCATGTTCCACACAGGCCTTGTCCTCCTCCTACAATACGAGGCCGCGCACGGCTCGCCAAACTGGCCGCATACCGCCGAAGAGATCTATCAGCACTCGCGCCAGGCGTGCGGGGTGATCAAGACGAATATCCAGAGGCAAGTTGGTGCAACATTGCTGAAATGCGCGTCGCATCCATAGACTAACCTCGCATAGGAGAGAGTGCCTCGTGAATTCCGTCCAGCCAATGTGGGTCTGCGGACAGCATCTCCGCACGCGATCTGAGAAGTTCGGCGTCCTCGAGATCTTTGGCGCGATCGAGCGCGAGACGGGCTGGAAGAGCAGTGGGCGCTCCTCGGAGTTACGGAGCTTATGGAAGATACCATAGATGATTGTTGCCGGAGCCTGACGCGATCCTTATCATTCGATGAACGGGCTTTCACACCACCATTAAGAACCATATGTCCCGAGTAGAGTGTGGTAGCTGATTGGGACAGCCGATGATCCGCCGATGGCCGTAGACATCACGGCAGCCGTTCGGGCCGTAAATTGCTAGGTTCATCCCGCAAGGAAGGTACCCGATTACCATTGGGAGGTTGACGCATCACCCTAGGAGCCCCTGGCACCCACTGCATCAGCTTTGGGAGCGCAAACGGTCATATTCCGACGTCCGGAGTCCCATGCTTAGCCTGGTGGTCTGCAGCGGTTGCGCTCTGGGACAGGGAGCGTTTCCGTCTGATTTCAACCGCGTTGCGATGTATTCGAGGACCCGGGTCTGCGGCAGTCACATATCGCATGATAGTGGCAGTGGGTAGAGGTTCAGCGGCGGCATCTTCGGTAGTCCGGCGGTATGAGACTGGCTATGATTATCTTGGCGCTGTGGTTGCTGGTAGATTGAAGCTTCGGCCGTGGTTAAACCGTAGAGGAATCTAATTTGCTGCCCATAGCACCAGATTTTCGATTTTCCTTCCAAGGACTCTGGCAGAATGACTGCACCTCGCTTCCGTGTTACCCATGGAGAAGGATCTAGGGTTCACCCTTCCCGCTTACGGGTTCCTGATCGGGAACCTCGAGACGAGGGCCGCATGCTGGTGTACCCGACCTGATACAGTTTCGTGGAGGTCGTTCCCACTGGAAGCAGACCTTGAAAAGGTCATCGTAAGGGTGCCTCAAGAACAGACGCGTATTGGATGTTCTCTAACATACAACCGACTCTGGAGATTACCGCAGGCGTCTTAGCCCTTCATGCAATAAGGCACTATATAGCCTAGTTACTGGGGTTGAAAGGATTGCTGAGGGTGATCGTATGCATTCAACTAACCAGTAACATATTGACTACTCCAGCGCCTTTGAAGAAACGCGACTTTGGCCATGAAACCAGTGGAGCACTATGTTCAAAAGACCCTGCAAAGCCGGCCCAATGGTGTAGGGATTCACTGGCGTAACCATCCATGCTTCCCCGATCATGGGCAATCTACGAAAAACATCCAACCTGATTCACAGACTCAGTCCTTGAGGACATTGAGAGCCGGGTAGGGTGATCATTGCCGCAGATTGAAGATTGAATAATTTTGGAGTTGTGCTTGGGACGCAACTCCAGGGCTCCAGTCCACGGTCCACTGCCCGCTAAGCCTTCCTGATTTGGAAGCCATTGACGAGCTGACAAATGCACAGCTCGCGTATGTGGCCCCCGCCATCGCGACGTCATGCACGCTGGCTGCATATAACAACGATCCCTCGGTGCCCTGAGTGCCCCTGATCCCACCCAATCGAGGCTCAAGCACACCTAAGTAAATCAACATGTCGACCCAATCCAAGACAATGGCCCAGGTCACCGGCCCGGGCCCCTCGCTCGAGTACAAGCAGATCAACACACCAAAACCCGGCGCTGGACAGATGCTGGTCGAGGTCCAATACGCCGCCCAGAACCCCACTGACAGTGAGTCCAACCGGTGAGGTGTGTCTCGCAACCATCGTGTTAACGCAATCGCAGTTCAAAGCTACGATATTTCCATGTTTGGTGACGGTGCGGTCCTCGGATGCGACTTTGTCGGCAGGGTCGTCGAGCTTGGCGAGGGGGTCACGGAATACGCCGTCGGCGATCTGGTCGCTTCGACCGTTTGGGGAGGTATGTTTGCTGAGTTTGGATCACTCGTCGGGTACGTGTCGCTCACAGTCGAACAGGAGAGATCAAGGGTCTGGGCGCCTTCGCGACGCATACCCTGGCGGACGAGAAGATCTCATTCAAGGTCCCGTCCAGCGTCTCGCCACCGGCCGCTGCGACGGTCCCGCTGGCCGCTTGCACGGCCTGGCTGGCTCTCTTCTCGGAGCGATGCCTCAACATCAACCGCTCCAGCGACAACAGTGTCCTGATCTGGGGTGGAAGCTGTAAGTGATGGACTGTCCCTCCTGGCGCAACGCCATCCTCACGAACTATCACGCAGCCAGCGTCGGCCAGTACGCAATCCAGCTCGCCTCCATATACGGCCTGAACGTCGTGACGACCTGCAGCCCGCGCAACTTCGCCCTGGTCAAGAGCCTGGGAGCGAACCACGTCTACGACTACAACGCCCCCGGCATTTCCGAGCTCATCCGCAAGGAGATCCCTGATCTCAAATACGTCTTCGACACGATCGGCAACGAGCAGAACTCGTCCAGCATCTCGGCCCACGCCGCGAACCCGGACTCAACCCTCTGCACCGTGCGACCGGGTCTCGTCAACACCGAGGGTGTGCCCAGCTCCGTGAAGCGCGTGGACGTGATTATCTGGACTGCGTTCCTTAAGGTTGTCAAGTATAAGGGGCACGAGTGGCCGGTACGTTTGCCGCAACAGATATTGCCCTTTCTTTCCTCGTTGGTTCCCCTTTCGTTACAGTCCGCTAATATAGCTATAGAAGGACCAGAAGGACCGCGACCTCGCAGCCGAGCTGTTTGATAGCATCCCGCAGTGGATTGCCGAGGGCAAGTTCAAACCCAACGAGGTGCTCCCGCTCACGGGGATCCAGGCTGTCCCGGAGGGCTTCCAGATGCACCGTGATGGGAAGATATCTGGTAAGAAGGTTGTTTATGAGATTTGAGAGGGGAACGCGGCAGAGCTCGGGGCGGAGGTTGCGATCACAACCGGCAGCTTGGAGGCTTGTGGCCGGATTGCTATCTACGTATTTTGCTCTGGTGGCAGCTATGTCCAAAGTGGTATGGGCTGACTATGTCGTTTATGGCTGTGGGCATCAAGGAGTTGTTTGTGGCAGGAAGGGCTTCAAGGCCGCGCTGTATCTCGTGGCTCCTGGTCGTGTGGACGTGAAGAGCCTGATTAGCAAGTAGTGCATGTTTAAATAGGCGCAGTTGGCGATTAAGGATCTAGGATCCGTTACTATTATGGAAGTGCTGATTGAGGGGCCCAGATAAACATTAGAATTGAGCCGGTCCCTCATACTAGGTAGTATTATTAAAATCTCAAGATACAATTAACCCGAGTTATCTAGAATATACTAGGGTCATTTCACCGCTACTTTCCCACATGTGGAATGATTCCTGAGCCTGGGCTACGGGAACCGGAACTGCAATCAATACTATTGAAGAATGATCCGCTGGTGGCGGGGGTATCGAGTATTTCCTACAGTGGGCAGGATCATTATTTAGAATATGATACATTTTCAACCTGAAATTCGCCCTCCACTGGCCTCTTTCAGCACCGTCTTCCACTCAATGTCATTTACATCATCCGCATGGATCGAGACCTTGACATCGATAGCCCGGCGAAAATGCTCCTTGGTCGCCGCGTACAGCATCCGATTCTAGATATGCGGTCAGCATCTCCTGCTGTGCAATGAGATACTCCCTAGGGAGAATATAAAAATATCATACCTGAGTCGATGTCTCATCAGGCACCCAACTAATGAAAACCGCCGTCGCCCTACAAAGTCTCAGCACATGTATCCGACCAGCGCGTCGACCGCCCGTGTTATGCATGCATACCTCTGCCCATCGTCCTTCAGATCATACTTCACGTCATAGATTGCATACCGCGGTGCGCGTTTCCCTGTACTGTCGCGGGCCGATGTGAGCTTCTCGACGAATACCTCGTAATCTGTTTCTGATGAGGACTCGTCCACAATGACGGATTTCTTGTCGTCGGAGATTTTGTAGATGACGAAGGTGGACTTGTTCGCGCCGCGGGAGAAAAGAACGTTTCTGAACGCCGTGATGCATTCGTCGGTAATACCGACTCTACCAACCGACCGTTAGTTTGGGTGCGGGTTCACGAGGGGGTGTGGCTGGAGGTATACCCGGATGGCATCTGTGAATGGTTCTCTGGTTAGTGTTGGCAGAAGAGAGACTCGAGAAATGTGATACTCACCGACATGTTGGCTATGGTAAGGGGCTATTATTTTGAATGTGCTATTGAGAGTAATACGGTAGTGAATTGTCCATGATTATCTCTGGAGCGGCTCTTATAAAAGGGAGTCGGGGACTCGGGCGGACGGGCCCGAATGGCCACGCGTCCGAGCTGCCGGACCCAGTATACCTATACCTAGGGACCCATCATTTCTTTCCACATAAAAGACCTGCCATCTGCAGGATATGTCTACCTAGTGATCTCTTGTGACAGAAACTTACTTTCTCACCCCGATCATGGCTGAAGTCGCACATACTGAGCGGCTGAGTCCGCTGGACCTGCTGATGCCGAGCATCTACATCCGCGCGGTCCTGGTGTTCAACCCTGCAACAGCGATTCCAGCAACAGAAATTCAAAAGACTCTTCAGCAGGGCCTGGGAAGACTCTCCAAGCAAGTTCCCTGGCTTCCTGGCCGACTTTACGCAACCACCTCGACCGAAAACGCGCGTGCACTGGAGATCCGGACGACTGAAAATGACACCCCGACTCTAGTCGACAAGGGCTCGGTGTCTGCCTCGTACAAAGACTTGGCCTCGCGAGGGATGCTGCCGGAAGAAGTCCCAGATGAAATTTGGCCCGTGCCGAGCATGACGGACGACGCTTCCCTTGCCTCTGGTGCTCCCGTGTTCGCCGCGAGTCTGTTTCGCTTTGCGGATGAGGGCCTCGGCTTGTGTCTCTGTATACATCATGCTGCAGTAGATGCCACGGGCTTTTCAGAGGTCGTCCGGCTGTGGGTGCAGAATCTGGCTGACGCGACGTTCACTCTCTCACGTCCGGATCAAGACAGAAATGAGCGGCTTTCTGGCGCGGGGATCTGGCTCAAGTCTCAGCTCATTCCACTGATACACTTCTCGCGCGGCATCCAGAGTACTCCAGAATACCGCCCTCCTTGCCAACCGAGTTCCCTGCCTCGACATCCAGGCTGTTTAGGATCCCAATCCACTGGATCAACGTTCTAAAGGAGCTCCTCGGCAAACGCTCCTCGCCACCAACCACAAACACCATCCTCTGCGCGCTCATCTGGACCTCAATCACACGCGTCCGCCTCCTCCGCACACCAAGTCGCTCAGACGAGACAAGAAACCTAGTGACAGCCGTCAACGGCCGACCGCGCCTCAACACCAGCACCACCAACACCTTCAGCACCGCAGAAACCCCCTACCTCGGAAACGCCGTACTCTACTCCCTAACCAAGAACACTTTCCAAGCCCTCGCAACGGCCGACACAGACCCCATCTCCTCGCTCCGCGAAATCTGCACCGCAATCGCGACCTCCCAGTCCCCGACTAAAATAAACTCGCAGCACATCGCCGAAGTGCACCACCTCGTCGAAAGCAGACCGGACCCTCGCGGCATCTTCGTCGGATGGGATCTCTTCGGGTCGAAGGATCTCACGATCACCAGCTGGGCGGATGCGGATGTGTACGGGACGGACTTTGGGCGTGCGCTTGGAGCGCCGGTCTTCGTGCGGTTCCCGTATATGGAGGCGGATGGGGTGGCGATTGTTTTACCGCGGAAGAGCAGGGGGACCGATGGTGAGGTTCTCGAGGTTGTGGTTGTGTTGCGGAGGGATGATATGGATGCGTTGGAGGGGATGAGATGTCGGCGACTCTTGTCTGTAGGACATGATGGGATCAGATGATGTATGTGGATCGGTGTGAATAGGTACTAGTAGGCTTCGGGCCGGCCGTGCAAGTGTAAAGGAACTTCAGGAAGTAGAGCATCTGAATTAGCATGTTCCGCGCATTAATCCAGATTTAATAGTGTGACAATGCATTGGCTCTCCCGCGTAATTGCTGAAGCCCGCCTTCGCGAATTGTTTTCTTTTTTTTTTTGCATACATAGGCGCTAGGTTTCGGTGGCAAGTTGGAATCACCACTAGGTTTGTATGGTAGAATGAAGGCGGAATTTATCCAAGGAGCCTCTTGGTGAAGGTCTCAATGAAGGTCTCAATGAAGATAATCGATAAACCGTGCTTTAAGCGATCCCACCGATTTTGAAGCAAGGCCCCCCAAGTTTCCTTGGCTCTCCGTATTCATTGATTTATCAGCCCACAAGGAGGCCGGTTTGCATTCAGCTATCTATGTTACAAACCCAGGGAAGAAAAAGAAACAAAACCACAAAAGAGCAATTCCGAGCTCGCGAGGTCGCTTGATGCAGCGGTTCAACAAGGAAATACGAAAGACGATGCAAGATCCGTGAAGGTGTAAAAAGGACCACAGTGGCGGACGGACCCGCCACCATGCAAAGGAAAGCAACCGCCTGCGGCTGGAAGCCGGGATGCTACAGTGGCTTCCCCTCGCTGTCGGTGAGGCTCAAAGTGGTTCGTCCGGTGAGGGTCTGCTCCCGGGTAAGCTCGCGAGTCGGGGCTGGGGTGAGCTCCGATGCCTGGCGAACAATCTTTAACAGCAGAGAGAACACTTGCGACCCCCCGAACCTTCCCCATTTGAATGTCTCATCGGTGACCTAAAGTAGTCAGTACTCAATCCGCAATTCATTAGTGGTGGGTCTACTAACATTGCCCTGGCCATCCATCCTGATGAAAATCCAGTCGACCGAGTCAGTGGCGACCCCATAGATGGGGATGGTTGCACGGCCAGCCTCATGGCGAGCACGCTGTATCAAAGCTAACAGCTAATGAGTATCCAAGATGTATGCAGGGAGAGTCTCAGCGATTGACTTACCCATGTAGGCAGCGGCTTGAAAGCGACCGGCCATCGCGCACGTCCTCTGCTTGGCCTCCACAACGACGAGGTTAGTCTCCGCTTCCCGGTGCTGCCCGTACCAGACGTTGTAATCCATACGTCCGGTGACTCTCCGGTGCACCGTCCTTCCGTCCTTCTCCTTGGTTGGGTAGATGTATGAGATGTCGGTCTCTACCCCGAGCCTGAGATCCTTGAGGTCAACGGTACCCTCTGTGGAGGGCCTCTTGCCCTTGCCCTTTGCCCCTTCGAATTGCCCACCCTCGTCCTTGATAGTGGTCAGCACCTCCAAGAGCACGGCGTCAATAAACAACCGTATGGCTGCTTCGTTGAGATTCTCTGGATCGAACACGCGTTTGATGCGCATAAGCGTGTTCGCTGAGCATGTTAGTAACGTCCTCCACAACGAGGATGTCAGACCGGACTTACCCAGGTGCGGAGTTACGTCGCGTACCTCCCAAGGGTTCAGGCGCCAATAATCACCAGGGGTTGGCTCTTCTCTGAGTTGCAATGTTCGGAACAAAGCGGCAGCCTTGATGCTTGTCACAGCGAGGCTTCCTGTGGCCGTCTTGCCGCTGCCGAGCAAATGGTCATGAAACTTTTGTCTCAGAGACTGAACGAACTGCTGGAAGCGACCTTCGACATTCTCACCGCGGGCTGCAGCCTGCTGCAGAATCCCTTTTAACCACTCTGTGAATTCGTCCGGAAAGTCCATTTCATGGACCACGGAGGGCGCTTGCTGTCCAATGAAAGGCTGAGATGGGTCTTGAAAAATGTTAGAGGATGAAAGTGTGCAAGTGGAAGCTTGAAATATGAGAGAGTGAGGATGATGCTGTTGAGTGCGAAAAACAGCCAGGGGGGGAGGGTTTCATATACTGACCATCTGGGATCTCGAGTGAATACATTTCGTTGACTTCAGATTCCTCCCATCGCGGTGAATCCCATGGCTCTGCCATCTGCGACCAGCTTAGATCTAATGGCGCGTCTTCACAAATCATCTTCACTGCGACTGCCTGTTCTAGGATCTCCCCGATTGTACCGACAATAGCGTGCTCGTTACCCTCCATCCAATTCAACTTGATGGATGAATACTATTGTCGCGCACACGTTAGCTCTTTATTGACCGCGAAATAATCAAGACACCAACCTCGCCCGCTTGATTCACATGGAGGAAAATCCACGTCAACCCATCAGTGACGACCCCGTAAGTGGCCTGGACCGCAGGCCGCTTGGCCCGACCGTGGTGAATCGTGGCTAAGGGGAGACTGATCAGCATATTCACGGTTATTGACGCGACAATGGTGACTGACCTGTTGCAGCGAAGGCCGCGAAGCGGTATTGTTCCTCCACGATCCCATTCAGCGGCTGGGCTGCACGGAGAACAATCAAGTTCGCTTGTAGCTTTCTGGTGTCCCCAAACCACAACACGTAGTCGGGTGCCAAGGGTTTAATGTCGCAGGCATCCAAGGAGGACTCCGAGACGTTGATGAGTTGGTTTGGACTCCAGAAGAGCTCTTCGAGCCGCTTTTCCGCGTCCATCCGGGCTTCTTCACCTACGCTATTGACCAGCTTCTCTTTGGCGACACCGAGGGACATGATGAGGATAGCGTCGACGAGGATTCGGGAAGGCAGATCAGTGATACTATCGGTGGATGTGAAGCCCCCAGCGTAGATTCTGAGCAGGGAATCAATCGAGGCAAATCGTTCGCGCGTGTCGGCACTCGTGTGTTCGGTGTCCCAGATGTTGCTACTGCTTGTTTCACTACTTGCCGTGATGCCGCACAGTTCCAGGAGCTGGCGCTTGACGTCCACGCTTGCGTTGCTGTCCATGCCTGTGGTGTGCTTGGATGGTTGATTGATGCAGGACTGAGGATGTCGAGGTTGCCGTTGAGTCAATTTTGACTTTTGAAGCGAGGCGGAATAATAGACTTTTTCTTACTTAAATTTTGGGCCAGACACAGCGAATGGTCTTGAATAGCGACGTCACATCACATCCAGGACTCCCGCAACTCGGAATATGTGGAGGTTCAAACCCCCTTGTACCTAGTATTCCCCAGTTTTTGTATTGTAAGATGAATATGCTTCCTCACCAGCTTAGCTCTAGATACACCGTAAACCAAAGCATTCATCGAATTCGAGGCCTTCACCGAGACGTTCACCGAGACGTTCACCGAGACCTTGACCAAGACCTTGACCAAGACCTTCACCAAGACCTTCACCAAGACCTTCACCAAGACCTTCACCAAGACCTTCACCAAGACCTTCACCAAGACCTTCATTGAGGCCTGGAGCACGTAGTCACGGGCAGAACACGTGCTCCGTGTCACGTGCTCTCTATCCCGGCTGCCTTCACCTCTCGTTGCTCCCGTAGCCCAGATAGCTTCACGCTTTATTCACGTTCTTCTCCAGCAGCAGCTTCACCATTTCTTCTCTAGATCCTCTAGATCCTTCACACAGTCGCGAAAGCAGAGGCTAGAGGATACCACTGTACAGCCAGCTGGCTGTAGCGACCGAATGAAAACATGCGCTGCAATGTAAGTTCACCCTTGGTGAAAAGGCAAGAACCAAGTCACGCGTAGGAGCTAAGAAAGAAATTCATCACCAGGAGCCAGGAAATCTAATGCATATTTTAAACTGCTGATTTGGGTGCGATTCCTGAGTTCGAGTAGGATGTGCACATGCTAAGGGCAGGCAGCCTTTGTTGCTACCACTTTTCCTTCACTTCATATTTTCCGCCATTGCGTCTTGACTCTGGTTCTGTTACGACAACCCCCTTGGTTAGATAGCATTTCAGAGGCATAGGGCTACTACGAGTCATGGCAGGATCTTGGCTCTGGAGATATCGCCAAGACATGCCACATGCAGCCCAACGTTGCACAACACAAACACGCCCGCACAAGCCACATCCATCGGCGAAACCGCGGGCAAGCGCCGGGCACTGCGCTGTCAAATTCTCTGCAACCAATGGGAGTTCGCCGGCGCGTCGGCTAATCTTGCCATCTCACCTCGACACGAGTTCGTCCAGCGACGCCACACCAGACTATCTGCGCCATGGTGGAAGCTGATTGGCCGCTTCCCATAGTTCACCAGCGAGGGCGGGGCTGGCTGAACTGGCGGGACAATTTCAGGTAGCCACCTGGGCCTCGACGAGTCGACGTGGGCAAGCACTGCACGGCGTCGCCGGTGCTGAGACATGTTGTCGTGCATTGGCGGGGGTGTTAAATAGTAGAGATGCCCCAGGATGTCAACATTGACTCGCAGTGCAGAATTCGGTGACCCGCAGAGCGACAATCGCTCGTCAACCTTATCCACGATGGGTCTCAACGTCTTCGGCACGATTACCGACTCGGAAAATGAGCCTCTATTGGCCGGCGAGTGCGGCAAGCGCTTGATGCCCGTTATTATCGATGAAACTGCCAATGCGACGCCCGACGTCGAGTGCTTTTCCGTCCCCCGGACACCCGGCAACCCGCGAGATGGCTGGAAGCCCGTAAGCTGGGCGCAGGTCGCCAACGCCGTGAACTATGTCGCGCATATGCTCGTCAAAGAAGCCGGGACGCCAGCGCCCGGTGCGTTCCCGACTGTCGCGTACATTGGCCTCGAGGACCCCCGGTACGTCGTTTTCATCATGGGCGCCATCAAGGCGGGATACAAGGCTCTCTTCATTTCGCCGCGGAATACGGTCGAGGCGCAGGTGAATCTCTTCGAGAAAACGGACTGCAACCTGCTCTACCATGAGAAAAGCCTGTCCGCGATGGTCAAGCCGTGGGTCGACGGACGACCGGGAATGAAAGGCGTCGCGATTCCCCATTTCGACGAAATGGTTTCCACAGAAGTCGCTCCCTTCCCCTACACAAAGACCTTCGCCGAAGCCGAGTGGGATCCTTTCGTCGTCCTGCACACGAGCGGGAGCACCGGCCTCCCCAAACCAGTGATCATTCTCCAGGGCACCATGGCGCTGAACGACCTGCACCGCTACGTCCCCGATTACGACGGCAACATGCCGTGGCTGGCGACGTGGGCGAAATTCGACAATAAGCGGTACCTCTGCACTTGTCCTCTTTTCCACACCGCGGGGATCATGCCCACGGTCCTCTCTGCGTTCTTCTACAACGCGCCCATTATTTTCCGCGATCCTTCCGTCCCGCTTACGGGCGATAATGTCGTGAACTGGTTGCAACACTCGAATGCAGGGTATACGGTCCTGCCCCCGGCTATCCTAGAGCAGATGTCGCGGTCCGAGGCGGCGCTCGACGAACTGAAGAAGCTCCATGTCGTGGCCTTTGGAGGAGGTGAGACCAACGCACCCTGGTCCCATGCACACCACATGTACTAACTGAACGCCTTACAGGCCCCATCGCCCCCGCAGCAGCAAGCAACCTCCTCCGCGCCGAGATCAAGCTCGTCAATGCCATCGGCGCAACCGAATACATCTACATGCCCTACCTCTCGCAACCGGATTCCTCCCTGTGGGAGTGGTTCATCGTCCCGACGGAGCTGCTCGGCATCGAGTGGCGGCAGTTCGGCGAGGACACGTACGAGCAGGTCTTCATCCGCAAGGATAAGGCGCATCCCGGGGTCCAGGGGTGTTTCTACACTTTCCCGGAGTTGGACGAGTATAGCACGAAGGATTTGTATCGGCCGCATCCGACTCTCAAGGACCATTGGACGTATGTTGGTCGGGCGGATGATATTATTGTTTTTTCGACCGGTGAAAAGCTGAATCCGACGACTATTGAGGGGGCTGTGAACGGGCACCCCGGTGTTCTCGGTGCGCAAGTCGTTGGCGCGGGACAGTTCCATGCTGCCTTGCTCATTGAGCCAGTCAAGCCTCCGACGAACGAGCAGGAGAAACAACAGTTCCTCGATGATGTCTGGCCGATTGTCGAGAAGGTCAACCTGGAGACTGTCGCGCATGGCCGCATCCTCCGCGACTATGTCTTTGTCTCGGATCCAGAACGGCCGTTCCCGCGTGCGGGCAAGGGAACAATCCAGCGCGCCATGGCCACGAAGCTCTACGCAGACGATATTCGCCGCATCTTTGAATCGAGCACCAACGGCGCGGCGGCTGCGGTTGAGCTTGATCTCACCTCGGAGGCAACATTCACGGACAGCGTCCGCGATTTGGTGCAGCAGACGCTGAGACTATCTGCCCTAAGCCTTGAGGACGATTTCTTCGCGGCTGGCGTCGACTCACTGCAGGTTCTCCAGCTCGGGCGCGTGCTGAGCGCCAGCGTCGAGAAGACCATCGAGCCACGAACCGTGTATGCCAACCCGAGTATCGCCCAGCTCGCCTCATTCGTATACTCCGAGATCCGGCCCAGTTCAAACGGCACTACCATCACGAAAACCGACGATATCGCCCTCTGCCACGCCCTCGTCGACAAGTACACCCAAGACCTTCCTGCCGCATCCCCCAACAAACCCTCTCCATCCCCCACGAACCAAACGATCATCATCAGCGGCACAACCGGAGCCCTGGGCTGCTACCTCCTCCACCAAGCCCTCGAAAACCCCTCCATCTCCCACATCTACTGCTTCAACCGCACAGCCGACGCGCGCGAGCGCCAGGTCTCCGCAAACGCGTCCCGCGGCCTCATCACAGACTTCCCCGCATCCCGCGTCACATTCCTCACCGTCGACCTCGCATCCTCATCCACATTCACCCTCCCCCAGGAAACAATCTCGACACTGTCCGCAACAGTCGACCGCATAATCCACAACGCCTGGCCCGTGAACTTCAACCAGTCCGTCGCATCCTTCGAGCCACATATCCGCGGCGTGCGCCACCTGATTGATTTCGCGGCGTCGGCCACGAAGCGCGTACCGATAACCTTCGTCTCGAGCGTAAGCACGGTCGAGAACTGGCCGGATCCTGCTGTCCCCATTCCGGAGGAACCGCTATCTGATTTCAAGCTCGCCGCGCCGATGGGGTACGGGCAGTCGAAGCTTGTTGCAAGTATGGTTCTCGATCGCGCCGAGGAGGTTTGCGGTGTTCCGAGGAATGTGGTGCGTGTTGGACAGATCGCTGGGCCGCGTGGTGAGAAGGGACAGTGGAATCCGCGCGAGTGGCTACCCAGCCTCGTGCGGAGTTCTGTGTATCTTGGTGTCCTTCCCAAGGAACTCGGTGCGCTGGCGGAGATGGGCTGGGCGCCTGTAGAGGATATCGCGGGGTCTGTGCTCGAGGTTTCAGGTGCCGTTACAGCAAAGGAACCGTTGGCTACACTGGCACCGGAGAAAGGTGGATACTTCCACGCTGTGAACCCGACGAGGCCGGATTGGGAGGGTGTCATTCTCCCCGCGCTGCGGGAATTCTACGCTGAGCGGATTACGCGCGAGGTGCCGCTTTCCGAGTGGGTTGCGGAGTTGGAGAAGAGCGCAGAGACTACAGGTGATGCCGATGTAGAGAAAAATCCCGGCGTCAAGCTGCTTGATACGTATCGTTTCGCTGCTTCCAAGGGAGCCGCTGAGGGGGCCGAGGGACTCGGCGCTGCGGGCTTTGCTACGGAGGTCACCGAGCAGGTTAGTGAGACGATGCGGCGGATGGAGGCTGTCACGGGGGTGTTGATGAAGAGGTGGTGTGAGCAGTGGCAGTTTTAGATTGGGTTTTTGGATTTATATTACAGCGTTGGTAGGCGGCATATTTCAATTTCAATTTTATGAGGCTTTGAACGATATCTTACTATGAATCTAGCACCTCCTTGTAGAATCTGTCTGGTAATGTAGCTACTCCTCCGTACTTGAAACTTTCGGTTCGATCCATAATAGCACGATAATCTCGACAGGGTGCCGTGCCGCAACGGCACAGTAGTACCAACAGTAGCACATTAGCAGCTGCAGGACGAGTCGGAGTCAGAAGTTTGTCATTCCGCATCTCTCCATCTGGCAAACGTATGGGTGGAATCATCTTTCTTTTGGTGCTTTCTCCGCACTGCGCGTGAGTGCTCGACAATTCGTCGCGCAACCATGTTCCCCATATACCCTTTACCCTGTAGACTTAGGTTGCGCAACTCTCCCATAGGGTCGAGGCAAACGATACACAGAGAAGGCCAGGACGAACCAACATCACGGGAGGATTCCCGGATAGAACTTGCAAGCGTATCTCTCAGGCAAGTCACCGGAACCCGAAAGTTGAACACAGCAGTGTGGCTGCCCGCGCAGGCCGCTTAGGATGCCAACGCAAGATACAGGGGTAACGACGAGGCAATCAGACAGACCCAGAGGGGACCCTCGCTTTCCGGAAACATGGACCGGATTGCGTAGACTCGGCACACCAATGTCAAACCTGTGTCCCTGTGGATGGGATGGGCTCTGTCAATGTCGTTCCGTGTAGGCGCGGAGAGTCGTTGCTATACAGTAGTCGGCGAGTCTCCCAGCCAGGGATAGTCGGCTCGCGGGGAGGAGTGTCGTTTAAACCGGTGGGGGCACGAGACGGAGCAGTATGAGTAGTTCTCAGGGTGTGCATCTGCTCGGCTACCAGAACCTAGAACTAGCCTCCTGCAGCCTAGGTTTGCAGGTTGGCCCCGGTGGATGGAGTGGGGTGGGACAGGCTCGTACCCAACTGATAGACTTCAAGCCGCAAGCCGATCAAGTTGTCTTGTCCCTTGGTTTCTAGGCAAACATAGCGAGATCCTGCGGAAGCTTTGATCTGGACTTTCCAGTGTAGGAAGAAGCCTTGCGGTCTCCCTGCGGCTTGGCGAAGACGCCAGCTGGAGAGGGGGTGGACGGACTCAGTGCTGCGGGCTTCGCGATGGGGGTGACGGAGCATTCCGGGCTGTCCTGGTTTTATTTGTGGCTCGCAGGTGATGGAACCATGACTAGCAACAGAAATATGGAAAGCAGACTATATCAGAGGACCCTTGAGGTCGTTCTATATGATAATCGAAGCGGTGCTCTAAACCATGGGCCAAGTATAGCCCCTCCTTATGTATAGAGCAAACACGTGACTGGCGGTCGGGCATCCCTTGCTTGTCGCACGGGCTGCTTTTTCTTCTCCTTCCACAAAACGTCTTTCCATCGCCTTCCTTTCTTTGCATTTGCAAGTTTTCGTCACTATAATGACACCCGAACCACGAGATGGGCTCGCATGGGATGATAGAGGACTCGACATTGTGCCAAAATGGACTCGGGAGCCAAACCTAGAAGCCATCGAGGAGGTGTGTCGCGAGAAGCTCCGGATAAGCGACTCAGAGCCTTGTGAAGTGTCATTCTTCGCACAGGGCGCATTCAATAAGCTGTATCTTGCCCACACAAAGAATCGCGATTATCTGATGAGAGTCTCGCTCCCGGTCCACCCCCACAGCAAAACCATAGGCGAAGTGACAACCCTACGCTTCCTTCGCCGCGAGACAACCATTCCTGTACCAGAGATCATTGCTTTCGACGCGTCTGCCGATAGTAAGATCGGATTCGAGTGGATCCTAATGGAACGAATGCCCGGTGTCTCCCTCTATAAAAAGTGGCGAACGATGACAGCATACCAAAAGGCTGCGCTTGTGCAGCGTGTCACTGAGTACCAAGCTCAGGTATTCCGACATCGTTTCTCTGGACTCGGAACTCTCACACTGAACGACGAAGGAAATGGCCAGAGGCCAGAACCTGGGCAGTTGGTTTCGGGAATGTTCTTCCAAGGTGACCACTATGATCTCGACATACCTCGTGGACCGTTCCGCTCAACACACGATTGGCTGTCCTCTTACCTCCAGATCGTGGTTAAGGACCACACTGCCGCCAAAGATGAGGCTGAAGATTCCGAAGACGAAGAGGACGCGGAGTTTGCTCTGATAGTTACGCATAAACTGATTTCCCTCCTTCCCAAGATCTTTCCCGCAATCCAGGACCCTCCGGAACGATCGGTAATATGGCATGGCGACTTGTCACTAAGTAACATTCTAGTCAACGAACAAGGTGAAATCACAGGGGTGATCAACTGGGAGTGCGTCTCCGCGATGCCGGAGTGGATGTCTACGCAGACACCCAAGTTCCTTGATAATGCGACTCGAGACAAAGAGCCGCAACGCTCAACCTATGGAGACGAGAGCTACACCGAGTACATCGGGGTCCAAAAGTCTAGCGACACTTTAGCGCGTTTTGACGCGTCGCGAACTTCTCAACTTTTTCAAACCACCACAACTCCACCAATATGAGAGCTTTCGGTACAGAAATAAGTGGAAATCGTGGTTGGAACGATGAATTATCTCCAGAAGTTCGAGCGGCCATTATATATGGCCTAGAGGCTGGTCAATCGCCCTCTAAACTTGCCGCCCGGTTTAGGGTCCATCGAAGTACAATTTATCGAACCAAGGAACGCTTTATTCTCCACAAAACCATAAAAACTCTGCCTTGAAGCGGTCGGCCTCGGAAGATTAGCCAATTAGGAAGGAGATATCTTTATCTTGAGGCCCGTCGAAACCCTCGAGTAACCT